>JAJEJO010049457.1:1391301-1432324 GCA_020662805.1 Glaucomys volans
ACTTTGAGGAGTATTGGAATGAGCTCTTCTTTGAAGGTCTTGTAGAACTCGGCTGTGAATCCATCTGGTCCTGGACTTTTCTTTGTTGGTAGGCTTTTGATGACTTCCTCTATTTCATTGCTTGAAATTGATCTATTTAAGTTGTGTATGTCCTCAAGATTCAGTTTGGGTGGCTCATATGCCTCTAAGAACCTGTTGATGTCTTCCAGGTTTTCTATTTTGTTGGAGTATAAATTTTCAAAGTAGCTTCTTATTATGTTTTGTATTTCAATTGTGTCTGTTGTAATATTTCCATTCCCGTCATGAATTTTAGTAATTTGGAGTTTCTCTCTCCTTCTCTTTGTTAGCGTGGCTAAGGGTTTATCAATTTTGTTTATTTTTTCAAAGAACCTACTTTTTGTTTCGTCAATTTTTTGAATTGTTTCTTTTGTTTCAATTTCGTTGATTTCAGCTCTGATTTTGATTATTTCCTGTCTTCTACTACTTTTGGTGATGATCTGTTCCTCTTTTTCTAGGGCTTTGAGCTGTAATGTGAGGTCATTGATTTGATGACTTTTCATTCTTTTATTAAATGCACTCCATGCAATGAATTTTCCTCTTAGCACTGCTTTCATAGTATCCCAGAATTTCGATATGTTGTATCTTTATTCTCGTTGAACTCTAAGAATCTTTTAATTTCCCCCCTAATGTCTTCTGTTATCCATGTATCATTCAATAGCATATTATTTAATCTCCAGGTCTTGGAGTAGTTTCTGTTTCTAACTTTCTCGTTGATGTCTAATTTCATTCCATTATGATCTGATAATATACAAGGTAGTATCTCTATGTTTTTGTGTTTGTTAAGAGTAGCTTTGTGGCATAACATGTGGTCTATTTTAGAGAAGGAACCATGAGGTGCTGAGAAGAAAGTGTATTCTCTTTTTGATGGATGAAATATTCTATATATGTCCATTAAGTCCAAATTAGTGATTGTGTCATTGAGTCCTATAGTTTCTTTGTTCAATTTTTGTTTGGAAGATATGTCCAATGGTGAGAAAGGAGTGTTAAAGTCTCCGAGTATTACTGTGTTTTGGTCTATTTGATTCCTGCAATTGAGAAGGATCTGATTGACATACATGGATGCACCATTGTTTGGTGCATAAATATTTATGATTGTTATGTCCTGTTGATTTATGCTACCTTTAAGCAATATGAAATGTCCTTCTTTATCCCTTCTGACTAACTTTGGTTTGAAATCTGCTTTATCTGAAATGAGAATGGAAACCCCAGCTTTTTTACTCAGTCCATGTGCATGGTATGCTTTTTCCCAACCTTTCACCTTTAGTTTGTGGGCATGTTTTTCTATGAGCTGAGTCTCTTGAAGGCAGCATATTGTTGGGTCTTTCTTTTTAATCCAGTCTGCCAGTCTATGTCTTTTGATTGATGAGTTTAGGCCATTTACATTCAGGGTTATTATTGAGATATGACTTGTATTTCCTGTCATTTTAGCTTTTTAGGGTTTTTAGATTAACTTTGTTTCTCCTTTGATTGACTCTTTCTTTAGGGTAGTTCCTCCTCATGATGACTGAGATTGTTATTTTTCGTTTCTTCCTCTTCGAATATTTTGTTGAGAATGTTCTGTAGGGCAGGCTTTCTCTTTGTGAATTCTTTAAGCTTTTGTTTATCATGGAAGGATTTTACTTCATCATCAAATCTGAAGGTAAGTTTTGCTGGGTATAAGATTCTTGGTTGGCATCCGTTTTCTTTCAGAGCTTGAAATATGTTGTTCTAGGCCCTTGTTGCTTTTAGGGTCTGGGCTGAGAAATCTGCTGATATCCGTATTGGTTTCCCCCTGTAGGTAATCTGATGCTTTTCTCTCGCCGCCTTTAAAATTCTATCTTTGTTTTGTATGTTAGGTATTTTCATTATAATGTGCCTTGGTGTGGATCTGTTGTAATTCTGTGCATTTGGTGTCCTGTAAGCTTCTTGTAATTGATTTTCCATCTCATTCATCATTTTAGGGAAATTTTCTGATAATATTTCCTTGAATAGATTATTCATACCCTTGGTTTGTATCTCTGCGCCTTCCTCAATCCCAATTACTCTAAATTTGGTCTTTTCATAATGTCCCATATTTCTTGGAGGGTTCGTTCATGATTCCTAACCATCTTCTCTGTTTGTTTGACTTTGTTTTCAAGATTAAATATTTTGTCTTCATTGTCTGAGGTTCTGTCTTCCAAGTGATATATTCTGTTAATTATGCTTTCTATTGAGTTTTTAACTTGGTTTATTGTTTCCTTCATTTCCTTGTTTCCTTCAAGAATTTCTGTTTGTTTTTTTCTCAGAATTTCTATCTCTTTATTGAAGTGATTTTTTTCTTCCTGCAATTGCCCTATTAGCTGATTATTCATAGCCTGAATCTGCTCTCTCGTCACATCATTCTCTTCTCGGATCACTTTAATTATGAACATTCTGATCTCCCTTTCTGTCATTCCTTCTACCATGCTGTCTTTGGGTTCTCTTGATATATCATCTAGGTTTGATTGGGACACTTTCTTCCCGTGTTTTCTCATGGTGCTCGTGAATCTTCCCCTCTGTTGCTTGAGCGGTGCTTGATCAAGCGGTGACCCAAGAAAGGTGCTGTCCCACTACCTCCAGGTTGGGAATGATCAATGCTTCTGGGCAGAGGCAGCCTAGTGTTGATAGACAATTAGATACAGCAAGGTGGTAGACTCCGGGCCTGGGTGTGGGCCTGGGCACTAGACCAAGTTGGGGTGGTGTCACAGAACTGTGCTCAGTGATGGAGACACTGGGCTTGAGAGCCCAGACTGACCTGAACTCCTCGCTGGGGGTTCAGGTGGTGGCAGGTGGTTGCTCTCTCCTGGGGACACTGTAAGCTGGCGCCAAAGGCCCTAAGCTCCCTGCCGGAGTCAGCGATCCCAGAGGCTCCCAGCCAGACCTCTCCAGAAGCCGTGGGGGGCCCCAGGCAGCCGGAGATGGGCCCTCTCTGCCAGGGAAGCTGCAAAATGACGCCGAGGAGCCTCAACTCCCCGCCGGAGTCAGCGAACCCAGAGGCTCCCGGCTGGACCTCTCCAGAAGTCGCGGCGAGGCCCCAGGTAGCCTGGGAGGTTGCTGGCTGGTGCCGGAGCCTGGCCAGTGACTCTGAAGCCACTGCTGGGTACCCGCACTCACTTGCTGGCTGGCGCAGACCCAGGTCGGTGACTCCGAAGCAGCTGCAGGGTCCGGCACTCCCGGGTGGTAGCTGCCCGTGGCAGGGCCGAGCCCAGCCTGGTAGAGTTGGTTCCGGAGCCGCAACTAGGGACCCCTTATATGTGCTTTGAATATAAAATCTCGTTGAGAGCCATATTCCTGCTGTTTGAATCCCGAGCAAGTAGGAATCCACGGAGCAAGTAGGAATGCAGCCTTCCTCTAGCCCACCATCTTGAATCCTTGGAAGCATGTAATCTTATGTGACTGGCTTTTTTCACTTAATGTAGTGATGTGAAATCTGCCTGTTTTATATGTATCTCTCTATATGTACATCAGTAGTTTTTCTTTTATTGTTGAGCAGTATTCCATCATAAGTTTTTAAAACAGTGTGCCCATCCATTTCACCAGTTGATGAAATTTGTATTGTATTTAGTTTTAATCTATTATAAATAAAGCTCATATGGATATTTTCATTTAGCTTTTTTTGTGGACATAATTTTCATTCCATCTGGAAATTAAATTTGCTATCAGAGTCTCCAATGCATTTTTAATTTGATAAGAAAAAACAAAGCTTATGAATCTTTTTCCATTTTAGCAAAAAATCTTAACCATTGCTATGCATTCTTACCTACAGTACTCACTAGTTCAGTATTTTTTTTGTTCTAATTTTAGTAATCTAGTGGGTATGTGGTATCTTGTGCTTTCAATTTTCATTTCCATGTTGACCAAAAAGGTTGACCATCTTTTTATTTGCTTTTTGGCCATTCACATATCTTCTTTAATGAAGTATATATTCAAATATATTGCCTATGATATTTTATTTAGTTTATCTTTTTATTATTGATGTCATATATGGTGTTTTTTCTTGGTTTCTTTTTTGGATAATTTCTTATTAGCCTACAAAAACAACTAATTTTTATGTTAACTTTTTTATCCTGAATTTTCACTGAATTTGTTTATTAGTTCTAACAGATGTGTGTGTATGTGTGTGTGTGTTTGTGTTGTCTTATAGTTTTCTACATAAAACCATGAAGTTTGAAAGTAGAGATAGTGGTCTGTCCTCTCAAAAATGCCTGCCTTGGTCTTGGTCTTCAACAGGCATTTCTATCTCCTACCTAAATCCCAAATCCCTCATAAAGACACCTCTCCAGAGCTACCTGCCTAATTCTTGGTGCTGGGGGATATCATTGCTTTATATGGATATTAAAGCAAGCCAGCTGTTCTATGCACTATTCTCTTTGTTACCACTTTTTTTCCCTCTTTTTACCACAAATTGGCTTTTTACTTTTGTTATTATTTCCTTCCATTTTGACAATCAATCTCTTTTTGGACTAATATAACATTTATAGAAAATTACACATATGATGCATGGTTCACATATTTACATCGCCCAACTTCTCCTAATGCTAGCATCATAACCAACTATGGTATATTTGTCACAATTAAGAAATTAATGTTGAGGCAACACTTTCAACTAAACTATAAGCTTTGATTAGATTTCAACAATCTTTTTGCTAATCTTTTATGGATTCAGGTTCAAAGCCAGGACACCACATTCCAATTGGTCATCATGTCTCCCTAGTCTCCTCATGTCAATAATACATTCTTCATCTTTCATTGTTTATCATTTTCTTGATATTTCATAAGCGTACTGTTAAGGCATTGTATAAAATGTCCCTCAGTTTAGATTTATTTGAACTTTTCCACTGATTAGATTGAGATTATGGGATTTTGTAAAGAATATCATAGAGATGAAGGAATCATCTCATCAGGAGGTACATGATATCAACACAATACCACTTGTGCTGTTAATCTTGATCACATGGTTAAAGTGATTTCTTTCCCTTTTCTCCAACACAAAGTTGTGTTTTTTCCTTGCTTCTTTGGAAGCAACTCACTAAGTCCAGTCCACATTCAAGGGGAGGATTGGCACCTTTCCTGGAGGGCAATGGAATACTCCATTTAGGTAGAATAATTTTAAGGAGGATTTGTTCCTTCTCTAATTAGTATTCAATAAATTCCTATAAATATGGATTCACAGATATTGTATTCTTTGAATTACTCAAATGATACATTATATATTAAGTAGTTCAAATTGCCCCAGCTTTGATCATTAGGAGCTTTTTCAAATTGAGTCTTGTGTTCTTTTATGGTTTTTATTTAATTTTAATTTTATATAATATTTGTTTATTTTAAACATTATTATTTAATATTATTTGATATTATCCTGATATCTGTCATTACAGCGTACTTCAGGCATTTCCAGGATTTCCTACTCCCCAGTCTTATAACCAACCATTTTTGCAAAGAATCCTGTTTCTTTTTATTGGAGAAAGATATTTAGAAACCAAGGTCTAAACAGGCACTAGATATGAAAATGTGAAAAACATTTTAATTTATCTTCAAATGAACTTCTCTGAACTCTGCTGATGACCCTATGGAGTACGTTCTCCATCTCTTATATTGGGTTTTTCATTAACATTTCCATTTGATTATTTTTCATAGTTTCTAACTCTACTGAAATTCATCTGTTCCTGAATATTTTTCACTATATCTTTTAGCTTATTAATGATAGCTTAAAAGAGTAGCATATTTTAAAGTCACTTCCTTATACTTCTAACCTCTGAGGCATGTTTGGATATGATTCTGTTGACTATTTTATCATTTGATAAAGGTCTTAATTTTTCTTGCTTTTGACTTGTTGTTGACTACTTTATCTCTGGATACTAAAACAGTTTTTCTTTCTTTGTGTCTGCATGTTTGTGTGATTTTGATGACATATCCATCATTGTATATAAAAAATATAGGAGACTGTGGTAAATGATATTTATACCTAGAAATGGCCATACCTCTTCTTTTGTCAGACTGTCAGTACAGAGTTGATTCTTTCTAGAAGTAGCTGAGTTAGGTCTGATTTTGTTATTGTTACACTTACCTTCACTGTATCACTGACTTGAATTTCCTCTGGTGGAGCATAGCATCTGCTTTATATTTAGTGTGATGCCTAGAGTGCTGGAGGGTTTCTCTGTGTTCCTCTTCCACCCTTATCTTTCATCTGGCTCCATTTGCTTGTAACATGGAGGATTTTTTTCTGTATACTGTTTCTCCTCTGTCTGTGATAAGCAAAAGCTTATCTTACCTGCTGCAAGACTTTCGAGTACAGGGGAAATTTCCCTTTCTTCTACACCTTCACTCTTAGACTGACCCAAAAGTGAATTTTTCTCCTGACTCAAGCCCTGCCCTAGAGGCAGTAGCACACAATCTCATTTTCCCTTTTGGTGCAATGTCTATAATGAACTATACATCAGTCATGTATCTGTTGGGATCTTGAGCATTAGTGAATTCCCTCCCCTTCTGTCAGCAATGGGAGACTTCTGCTTTCTACCAGGGCAAGATCTTACACTCCAGCAGATTTTCTGCTCCTCCTCCAGTAGTAGATGATTTTTTGAATAGGGTAAGTGTAAGGTTGGGAGAGTGAATTTTCTATTGCTCACCCAGCAGCAGCCAATCTTTGCCAAAGTAGACTGAGTAGGACAGGTGACTTTGTCTTCCCTGGTGACAAGTACATTTTCTTATCGAAGTATGGTCAAGTACCAGATGTGGGCAGAATTCTTGACCATTTGAAAATGTGTTTTGCTTCACATCAGAGAAAATCAAGGTGTGGGCATGTATCTCAGGTTTTGTGTCTGTGGCTAAGTAGCAGCTGGTAACCATCTTATACATGTGCAAGTCTTGGAGCACCCATGTGCTTCAGCACATACCTTTTATTAAACTTCAAAGATTACCAGGTCCTGCATGCCTGTACTACTAAGAGATTGCCTCAGATCTCCTGCCTGACCCCTTGCTTTTCTTGTGAGCTCTAGGAGGAAGTTCAAAGAAAATAATTGGCAGATAGGTGCAGACTCATCTGTGTATGTCATTCTCAGAGTTTCCAAACTCTCATGTTAACAAACACCTAGAATTTAATAACACACTAAAAGTTCCTTTATTTTTTCATACCTCTTCCGTCCATATTCTGCCAAAGGTAAAAAAATTTCTGTGTCCCATTCATTCCTGAATGGGGCTTTTCCTTTTGTGGAAATAAATTCATCTTGTCATACAACCTCAGTATTCCAAGGGGCCCTCAAATTGGAGATTTGCAAGTGTCCATATTTTTATCATTATTGGAATTGGTTCATTATTCTTTCATTACTTTATACATCTTAAGCCGAAACAGAAATTTTGTGTTCCTTCATTATCAAACTAAACACATATCTCTAACCAAGACGTCTACATGGGAATTAAATACTAAGGACAAAGTAATGAAAATAGTTAACTGGAAAGGATGGATCTGCATAAGTTTATGACATGTTCTGCCTGAGACAAATTCTGAAAAGTAAATGGCTGCCCCAGGCAGTAATCAGAAATACTTCCTGTCATCACAGGGCATCCTCCATGGGGAACCTGAGAATTTTTAGATGTTAATGCATTTGAAATTGAGATGAGGGCTGTAACCTGTAGAAAAACCCTCAAAGATGATTTCATATCTCCTTTTTTACATATAGAACATAATTTTTACTTTACAATTTTATTTAACAAATATGAATTGAACACTATTATGTGCCAACAATTCTTTTTGGTTCTATGGATTTATCCATGAAAAAACACAGAATAGTTTTCATAAATTATATTTACAACAACCAATAGAAAACTGAGAAATACAAATGCTGACATTTGGCTCCAGGTAGATTAAGAAATCTAGTTATTTTTATATAATTTAACCAATTTGAATTATTATTTTTTCTGTATTCCAGCAAATCATTTGTGAGTTTTCCTAGGCACTGAAAGAAAGTTTTGCCATTATATATACTCAATGAGAAGACAATTTTCCTAAGTATATCTCAGCAATTTCCTCTTTGTTAGGGTGGATGCCAATTCGATATGCAGATAACTCACTCTGAAACATGTTTAATTATACTTAGTTGAGCAAATACCAGTAACATTAAAATGTTTCATTTGGAAATACGGCATCTGTATTTTCCCAAATTCACTGTACATCTTCTAAAAGCATGAGACAAGAGGTAATTACAAATCTACAATATAAAAGGAATAGTTCAGATGCAATATGAAAGGAATTAGTTTAGTAAGAGAAAAGGATGCCTCAAGTGTAATTGCCTAAATAGAAAACAGTTATTTTGAGAAAAGTTCATTTTATATGTGTAATGTATTATAATTTTAGTTCTTATTATACGCTATTAAATGCTAATAACCCAAACATCACAAACACATCCTATTGATAGGACACATCTAAATTTATTACTTACCATGGTAAAGGGGATCACCACCTTGACAGAATTTTGGTCTTGTCTCAGAGTGGGAAAGATGAGTTTGGATATTTTAATTAAGAATTTTAAATTTATTTTAAGATGTTTTTTCAATGTGGCAGACTGATTAGGATTAAGTAAGAACTGCTATATATATATATTGTTTCAGCTTGAGAATACAACAGGGTTATGACATAAACTGATAATATTTTCCATTAATGAGTTGATGGACCTTGTAGAGAATTCCTATAATGTACCATATAATTGTTTGCCTGAACCAGAGTTGCCTAGAATAATAAAGTAAACTATGTAGAAAATTGAATAGTGAAGTCATGGTAGTTCTTAACTGTTCTTTGATATTTGGCAAGAGACATTTTCAGTTATCTAGACAGTGGAGTGCTCTTGGTGTCCAGTTGACAGGACAGCCAAGGATGTGGCAAAACACCACACAATGCAGAGGACAACCCTAACAGCGAACTATTCCCCAGTTCAATATGTCAATAATACTGAGGATGAGAACTCCTTGTATAGGAAACAGGTCTGCAAAAGTTCAACTAGTAAAAGTCTTTAGAGAATCAAGCTTTTCTGTCTGTTTCACCTATTTACCTCTCTTATTGTAGCATAAAAGATTCACAGATAATATGAAAGCTAATGGACATGGCTGTGTTCCAAACTTTATTTACAAAAAAGAAATACATACAGGCAGTGACGAAGATGTGGTCCCTAGGCTGTAGATTTTCCATCTCCTAATAGAAACAGTAAATTGTGTGGGGGTAGGTGGTTTCAGTTCTCTGCATACATATTATTTGGGTTCTCAGCACTGTCATTTAAATATTTAATAGAAATTAAAACATTTTTAAAAATTTAGGCATGAGAGAAAATACTTCTGGAATGTTACACGAAAGTATCAGACTTTCATAAAAGCATTGAACATTTCTTTGACATTGATTTTCTGTGCTCTCTGAACTTTACCAAGAAATATGACCAGACCAGTAATTTTCCAGGATAATCCAATAAAACAAAATGACTTTTAGCTGGGCTTTATCTATATTTTCAAACTCACTTGATTGAGAAAAGTAGTAGTAGCATATCACAAAAAAAACAGGCATATAACTTCTTTGGAAATAAAGAAGATACTCTTGTTGATAATGGCTTCAAAATTATCCCACTAAACCTTCATAGTTTTTCTTCGTCTTTTCTTCTTTAATTTTTGTTTCTCTAGATTTATTAGTTTCTGAAATGATATGTATTTGTTTATTGTCATGTCCTTTCCATGAGGTTAAGATCTGCTTAATTCACAGATCAATCCCTACCATCTCAATGACCAGAAGTGATAATTGCAACACTCATAGAAAACCATTAAGATCATCATAGCTAGCACTTACATAGCACTTATTATGTGCCAGGTACTGTTCAGAACACTTTGCAGGGATTAGTTTGTCTAATCACATTAAACCCTAAGAAGACAATATTATTATTATTCATATTTTAAAATATGAGAATCATGAGGCTGAGACTGAGTGATTTGTCCATGTTCATTGAGCTAGCAAGTGACAGAGCATCCAAACATTCTGCTTCAGAATCTATGCTTTGAACTACTACACCAGAAGCTGCTTCTCATCCTCTCATAGTGATATACTATAGCACGCACACACACACACTTTATATATTGTATAGTTTCTCCAGTGTAAAGCAGATTATCCTTGAACATAACTCTTCTGGCTTCACCATCCTGGATTTACATCTGGAATTTTCAGGAATATCCTTAGAGGACTTTCCTTAGAGGTGTATCTCTAGGAAGCATAAGGTGCCTCATGGAACATGGATGTTCCTAAGAAAAGAGAGATACATTCTTTTTGCTCCACTATGGATGTTCCTACAGTTAGAGGGAGAAATGGTATTGGTGAGAGTGTGGTGTCTACCATTTCCTGTGAATGGATATCTGAACCCTAACACAGAAAGACTTCCATATATAAAACCTAAAAGGGCAGTTGCCTTACAAAAATCTCAGGAAACAGCAGGAGCAACACAGGAAACACAACTTGATAATATAGTATGACACAAAGATAGAGGTTGGAACAAATCTATGCAATGTCTGTATTGCCTGACATTCACATTCACTAGTATTTCTTTAGGGCATGAGGGGGATTATCATGTGTGGCAACCAGGCATGACCATCAAAGATGGCAACAGTAAGGCAGTCGGGACAGTCACAGAGTAACAGTGGATGAAGGAGGGAAGGGCTTTCTGGGAAGTATCAGCAGTTGGCCTCACTACAAGGAAGAGGTATTGCTATGTTGCTACACTGATGCCTGAGTACTCCTGAAACACCTCCAAGAAGGCTCCAAATAACTGGGCCAAAATAGGGACTCTAAGGAGAGTTAAAAATTTAGTGGTATTTTATGGTAAGAGGTTAGAGTTACTCCCATTTTTCTCCAAATGACAGTTTGGCTTCAAAATATTGGCTTAATCGTCATTCTAGAGCTAAGGCCAATGTTGAGAGAGAAAGACAGAGAGAAAGGGGGAGGGGGGAGGCCTGTAGTTATCTGGAGCACACAGCATGATGTCCTCTCCAATGGGTTTGTGTAGCTCTGCTCCTGTGGCCATGTTGGTTGCAGCCCAAGTGGCCTTTCTGTTGGCTTGTCTCTGCTCAATTCCTGCAACTTTCTTAGGATCATGTCCCACATTACTGACATTTCTTAATTTTGGGGGTCTCTACTGCAGCTTCATCTTACTCTCTCATCTCCATGCTTTGCTTCTCAGGGGGTGCCTGCAGGGATTCTGACCCTGGTGCACCTTGCCTGGCCTCCCAGGTCTTCCTTTGAAAACTTTGAGGAAGACTTCATGACCCCCTAACTCCAGCATCCTGCATACCTGCAGAACGGGCACCAAATGGTTGATGCCAAGGTCTTCTGCTATCTTGAGCAGCACCCAAGCCTCCAGGGACCCTGGGCTGTAGAAGCCTGAGTGTCTGGGTAGCTAAGCACATTGAAAAACTTCCTAGGACTCCTTGCACAAGGAGGCTGGTCTCTTCTCAAGAGAATTTTCACTTTTAAACCCTGGAACCTGAGATGGGTGTGGTCTTGTCAGCTCCTGAGATGCCCTCAAGCCATCTTCTTATGGCCTCTAGGCAAAGTCTTTAGCATTTCTTTAGTGGTGGTGATGTCTTTAACAACTGCAACTTCTTTAGCCCTCGTATACTCCCAACATTCAAGCCCAAGTTTTTCAATTTGTTCTACGCTGCTTTCTGCTCCTGATTATCACAATAAATTTGGCTAAAAGTTGCCAGCAATATCCATGTCACTGCTTAAATGCTATACTGCCTGGACAGTTCTTCCACCAGATTAAGAAGTCCATCACTTTTAAAATTAGCCTCACAGAAAGTCTCAGAACATGGGCAAAATGCAGACAACTTCTCAACCAGAACATAACATAAATGACCTCTTGTCCAATTACCAATAGTGTCCTCCTTTTCCTCTAAACCCTCTTGAGTTCTTTCTTAATTAATGTCCATGGGTGTGACCTGAGGACCCCCTAGTTGTTCCTTCTTGGAAACTGGTTGTTGTCTTGGTGTTTTTGTCTCTCCAGTTATGTATGATGAAGTAATGTTGAGTCTGAGGTGGTGCTAGATCATGTGTGGAGTGAGATTTTGGTGTTATTTGGATGACTTCTGAGTATTGCTCTGCAATAGGAGTTCTACTATTTTTAAAATGTTTTTATTTGTATATGGACACATGTCTTTATTTTATTTATTTATTTTTATGTGATGCTGAGGCTTGAACCCAGTGCCTCAGTCATGCTAAGCAAGCACTCTACCACCAGGCTACAACTCCAGCCCCAGGATCTCTACTGTTTGAACTTAAAGTGTCCTAATCACTTTATGGTCCCTCTTATGGGAAGGGGGAAAGTAGGAATAGCACTAATGTTGGCAAAAGATGTATAACATTAAGATAAATGTCCAGTGTCTGTTTTGAGATCTATAACATTAATTGCCACCTGTATAGGAAGGGAGGGACCAGCATTTAACATGAGCACCACCAACAAAATACCATAAACTAGTTAAGGTGTTACAGAGCAGGTGTCCTTTTTTTTGTGCACTGTATTACTAATCACAACAACACATATGGCATAGGAATTACATAATCTATATATTTCTATTATTTAGTGAGATTATAGTTTCTTGTAAGAAAAAATAGGAAAGGAAGGCAAGAGAAAGTTTAGTTTTTAAAAAGTGAGCATATAAGAGGCAAGAGATAGGTAGCAAAGATTGGTTGTAAAGAAGGAGGAATATAAAAATAAAAGTGTTGAAAAAACAAGAGAGGGGTAGGAAACAGCAAAATTTGTTAGTAGGGGAAGAGATTGATGAAGGGGAATAATAGAGACAAAAACCAAGATGCAAACAAACAAGCAAATGTAAGATCAAAGCAACTTAACCTCGTGTAATTATACCTCAGCTATGACAAACCAATCCTAAATAATAATCGGGCACAGAATAAAGCGGTTAAAATTAAAGTAAATAATATAACCATAGAAATGAAAATTTGAACCCCATATGTGTACAATGAATCAAAATTAAGTCTGTAAAAATAAAAAAATAAAATAAAGTTAAAATAAAAATAATAATTATAATAATATTTTGTGGGTTTTTAAAAGTCTGCTGTTTTTGTTTTCCTCATGTAGTTGCCAGCCCTTATGGCTAGGAGACAAGGTTGTGTGGAGTAGATCTCAATTTCTAGTCCCCCCAGTAGAGGGAGATAGACTGGGAAGTGCTCACAAATTGGGTATTCCTTTAGCAGGGGTGATGCAGAGCTCTAAATGGAAGTCCAATTGGATTTTAGTCTTGGGTAAATTTTTGAACTCTGTTGGTGGGTATTTGAGATTTGATCCATGTCCCTTATTATCCGAGAGACACTCTCTCTATAAGACATCTGAATCTCTAGGGCCTCCAGTAAAATCCACTTTTAGAGTATATGGACTAAATCTCCATTGGTTTCACCTTATTGCTATGGAAATGGATTACTGTGTATTTGCCCAGGAGTGCAAATGTTCCTGTGTTGCCACTATATGTAACTTCCCAATAGCTCCAATGGGGCTCCAGCAACAAAGGGAGCTTTCTCCCCTTGTTATCTGGAGCCAATATAGTCCACATACAATATTTCTTCTGCCTCTGTCAGTCACTATGGTTTAGGCACATTCTTGGAATTTCAATAGGTGACTGCTGGCAACTTCCTTTATGAGTTTCCAATCTCCTGCTTCTGCTGCCTGCTGTGCAGTGCTCATAGAGGTTCCTGCATCAGAACCAAGAAATATTTTCTGTGCCAGCAATCTGGGTTCCTGCTAAACTCTCTGTTCCTGAAGTGAATGCTGTTTGAGTGATTTTCACTGAACTGCTTTCCCCACCAACTCTGTGTCAATTAAGATCAGCTTTCCATCTGGGACAAGTCTGTAATCCCAGTGGCTTGGGAGGCTGAGGCAGGAGAATGGCAAGTTCAAAATCCAGCCTCAGCAATTTAGTAAGGTCCTATGCAGCTTAGCAATTTAGTGAGAACCTGTCTCAAAATAAAAAGAATGGGATGTGGCTCAGTGGTGGAGAGCACCTGGTTTCAATCCCTGGTACAAAATAAAAAAAAAATCAGCCTTCCTCTCTAACCCCAAGCCAATTTTTTTCAAAATCATCTTCTATTTATCTGCTGTCTATGTTGTGTCCTTTTTCTCCCTGTGCTACCCCTTTACCTTCAGCCTCCATGGCTTCTGCCACTGGTGGTCAAGCTGGTGTGACTCTAACATATTTTTTCTCATGTTATGTTCAAGTTTCTGACATTTCTGGGTACCTACGATTTCTTTTACAGTACAGTATTAAGTTCCAGTGAATTACCTTAGTTACCCACCTCACTGAGGTGGTCTTCTGGCTTTGTAAATCTACTGCTGAAGAACTGCTGGGAAGTGCATTCTTCTTCTAATCTGCCATCTTCAATCTCCCTGTTATTGTTTCTTAATGAATCATTATGAAATTACTTTTCAATGCTTTTAGTCTAGAGATCAATTTTGTGTTTTATTTATATAACATTACCAGTTTTTACATGCTTAGTGTCTGCTTAGGATGTCATTTTCCTTCCAGCCAAAAAACATTTATTTTTTAACTGTGCTCTTTAAGAGTTAACATAAAGTTCAATCTTGTTTGTTTTATCCTAAAGTAACAGTATCAAACTTTTAATTAAACCATTTATCTGCTAATATTTGTACTAATAGCTGATAATGTTGGGTTAATAGTTACCATTTTCAAATTGTTTTCTTTCTGTTATGCTTGTCCTTGCTCTTTTGTTACTCCTTTTATGAAATGTTTTATAATTGAGTGATTTTGGTATTGCATTTATTTTCTCCACAGAAACCTTAACTATGTCTTATTTTTACTTATTTGTTTGAATATTATAGCATGCATCTCTAAGTAATCATGACCCAAATTTAAGTAAATGTTAGAGCACTTGAATGTAATATAAGATCCTTTCTGTGGTTTGATTGCATCTGATTTTCACACTGATTTTGCTATTGTCATGTATTTTATTCTCTTTTTTATTTGATTTTTTAGGTATACATGAGAGTAGAGTTTATCCTCACATAATATACATAAACGGAGTATAACATATTGAAATTAGAATCCCATTGTACTTGATGTGGAGTGACACTGCTCATGTATTCATATATAAACACAGGAAAGTTATGTCTGATTTATTCTACTATCTTTTCTATTTCCATCCTTCCTCCTTTCCCTTCATTCCCCTTTGTCTAATCCAATGAACTTCTATCCCCCCACCCTTGTGTTAGTATCCACATATCAAAGAGAATATTTGGTCTTTGGTTTTCTAAGATTGGTTTATTGCACTTAGCATGATAGTTTCCAGTTCCATTCACTTACCAGTAAATGCCATAATTTTATTCTTCTTTATAGCTGAGTAATATTTCATTGTGTTTATGTATACCACATTTTCTTTATCCATTCACCTGTTGAAGGGCACCGAGGTTGTTTCTATAGCTTAGCTATTGTGAATTGAACTGTTATAAAGTTTGATGTGCCTGTGTCACTATAGTATGCTGATTTTAAGTCCTTTGAGTATATACTGAGACATGGGATAACTGGGTCAAAATATTCCGAGTTTGTGACCTCTTGTAAATGACATAATGTAATATTACTCTTTTTAAGCAACTAGTAGTCATTTATAAAAGTTAAGAAAAAAGACAAAATATATTTTATTTTTATTCATAAAATTGTCCTGCAGAATACTTCTCTTAGATGTGAATTTTCATATGGTACAATTTCCAATTAGAATGAAGATCTTCCTTCAACATGTTTTTTCTTTTTTTTATTTACTTAGTGATCCATTGAACACAAATGGAGTACAGCTATTGTTTCTCTGGCTGTACACAAAGTAGAGTCACACCATCTGTGCGTTCATGCATGTACACAGGGCAATGGTGTCTGTCACACATACTGTTATTATTCTTAACCCCCACCCCAACCCCACCCCTCCCTTCCCTCTATGCTATCTATTCTTCCTCCATTCTTGCCACCCTTCCCCCCTGCATTATGCATCATCATTCATTTATCGGAGAGACCATTCGGCCTTTGGATTTTTGGGATTGGCTGATCTCACTTAGCATAACAGTCTCCAACATCATCCATTTACCTACAAATGCCATAATTTTATTCTTCTTTATGGCTGAATAATATTCCATTGTGTATATATACCACAGTTTCTTTAGCCAGTCATCTATTGAAGGGCATCTAGGTTGGTTCCACAATCTAGCTATTGTGAATTGCTTCAACATTTCTTAAAGTGAAGATCTGCTGAGTAATAATTTTTTCAGTATCTATTTCTTGAAAAAGTATTTAGTCTTCTAAGAATATTTTCAATAAATACAGAATTCTAATTTGACTGTTCTTTTCCTTCAGCACTTTACAGAGGCCCTTCCATTATTTATTGGCTTCCATTATTTCTGATGAGAAATAAGCTATCTCAATCCTCTTTCTCCTATATGTATTGTCTTTTATTTCTTCAGCTTATTTTAAGGCTTTTTTCTTTTTTTTGTTCCTCTAGCACTTTGACTTGATGTGTTTAACTGTTGTCTTATTTATATTAATCTTATTAGTGAGCTTCCTAAATTTGTGCATTGGTTTTCTTCAAATTTTCCAAATTTTCAACCATTGGTTTTCAGACATTTTTTCTGCTTATTCTTTCTTTTCATCCTTCTGAAAATTCAACTATATATTTCAGTACAGTGAATATTATTCCTACTCACTGATGTTTTCTTTTTTCCTTGGTGGTTCATTTTGCATGGTAGGTTTTACTATGTATTGTTCCTACCTTCTATCACATACAATAATGATTTCATCATTTCAATGATGTATATATTGAAATGTTAACATCTTCCTGCATTCCCCCACCTTTTTATTCATTCAAATTTTTAAAGAAACTATTTAATATGTTTATTATATTTTCTTTAATGTAATTCTGTGCTAATTTCAAAATGTTTGACATCTGTGTGTCTACTTCCAATGACTGTTGTTTTTATATCTCCTGATCATGGGATATATTTTCCTGCTTAAAATTTTTATTGTATGCCAAATTTTATATGTAATAAATAAAGGAGGAAACAATTTTTTTCTTTTCCTGGATAGGGAATTTTTGTTCCTTAAAGGAAAAGGATTTTTAGTACCAATTCCACCAAGAATTGGCATAAGATAGATCTAGGGTAGTTTAAATTAATTAGTTTCAAATGGAAATTAGAAAATTCACATGGTTCTTCAATCCAGCCCTCAACTTTAACCTTATTAGGATTTGAGCTACGATATTGACTTGCAACTTTAGTTTTTTTCTTTCATTCCCTTTTGAGTTTTAGGCCCCACCAGGGCCCTAAAATGCAAGCACCAGAAGCTATACAACTTTGCATTATAGCCTTACTTCTTCTGTAAATTTTACAACTTACTCTTCTGCATAGTCTGCAAAATGGTTAGGGCATGAAATGAAAATTCTTGGATGGAACTAAGTGATTTATTTTACATTTGGGCTCTTCCAAATTCTAATCAATTCATCCAGTCAACCATGTCATTAAAAACTCAGATGTATTTTCCTTATCCTGAAAGTCTCTCCATCTCTGTCAAGTCTACTCTGAAAACACAACCTTCAGAGGCACTTGCTTCCAAGTATGGAAGTGTCTGTAGCTCTTTGTTCACCAAGGAAGAGCTCATCTGTTTCTGGAATTCAGTTCAATAAGACTTCTCAGAATTCACCATTATTCAAAAGCTATATAGATGTATGTTAAGTATGATTATTTCATTGTATACAGTTTTTAATTACTCCTATTACTTGGTCTTTCATCCTCTTCTACATGTTGCATTGGAATGGAATGTCAAAATACACGTTTGAACTTCTTGAAGAGAAAACACATTAAATAAAAGTTGTTAGAGGAGGTCTCAAAATCTTAAAGTGCTTTCGCGTAGCAAAGCAAAAATCTATCCTATAAACAGTGAATTTAAGAAGTATACCTTACAGTGACCAAAGAACCACTTTTCCAGTCTTAGATTTTATCAAGATTCTAAGAGATGAGAATCAGAGGGAAAACAAAAGATTTGGACTTTGAGAGTGTCCTGAAAAGGATTTAATTCAGCTACAACACATCTGATTCAATGGAATCCTCAGTGGGATGAGAAACTCCCTAAAATCTAAATACAAAGGAGATAGATGCATACATAATTCCTGTGTGGAATTTCACAGAGATTTGCCAAGCTATAATAGTGTAGTGTCCATGAAGAAATAGCAGTAAGTTTTATCTGGGTAGTCAGGACCTGAGATAAACCACATGAGTCTCCAACAGTCTCCCTGAATTGCACTTAAAATTCCCAGGAGAACATTTAAAAATTATGCAAACTCTGAGAAAGGTATGAAATTGGAACAAGAAGATCACAGAATATACAAAGTCCCGTGTGGAAGAGACTGTTAAGAGTTCAGCAATAATCAATCATGTGTTTATGTTTTCCAGACATCCTTGCAGTTTATCTGCCCACATGACTACTTCTGGCCAGAGGACATGAGCAGAAGTGATATAAATCACTTACAGATCAGGTGGCTAAGTATTAAATGTCCCCACACGCATTATCTTTCTGGTATGGGATTAGAAATTATATTCTAAAGACAGTAGCACAAAAGGAAAGGAAAATGGATCTTTCTATCACTTGTTGAAAGACAGCTTCCCAGGAGAGTCCAGACCAAGAATAATATTAGATTTTACATGAGCAAAGAATAAACATTTATTCTTGTAAGCCACTGAGATTTCATATTTTATTTGTTGTTTCAGTACAGCTTAGCCTAGTTTTAATCAAAATGTGACTCACAGAATAGTTCTGGTCTGCAAACTGTTTGATGCCAATTTTTGAAGAAGCGAAGTACAGAAATTGAGAGAAAGTTTTTAGAAACTTATGGAAATTTGAAAGAGAAACTTTGTGTCTGCTGAATTTAGTTTTTTTTTTAAATCTGGGTTTAGACTTTGTTTTTATTGGCTTTTTAAAAAAATTCACTTTTATAGTAATTTACCTTTATTGTATTTCACAAAAGTGTTAGTCTGTGACAGACTGAAAATAATAAAAACTGGTTTTTCACCACTGTGAGTCTGATAAATGCTGACTTATTCTAACCTGACTAACATACAAAAGCAAAATCAGGGATATCTTAGAAATAGATCAGGAAGGACTAGACACCAGATATTTCTCTCTGAAGGAAGAATACTACATAGACCTTTCCAACACAGATGCTTTTTATAAGGAGGAGAAAGGAGACAGTATGATTTAACTGTTTTAAATCCTAAAATACATGTGTACACAGAAGCATCTAAGGATGTTTTCTACCTTGAAGTAAAATAATGCATAAAATACAAAATAAGTTTAATAATAGAGAAAGTAAATAAAGTGATATATATTTCACATTTGAGTTTTACAGCATGGCCATGTTATACCTAATATATTTGTGTTATCTTTGAGGTGTCCACATCTTATCTCATCACTGGCTTTAAAACTGGAGCATTGGTAGAGACATTCAATATGTGTCTCCTGAGACAGCGTATCTTAATAAGTTATTCAAACTTCCTTTTCTGAAAAGGCACTTTTCTCTGAATACAGAGATGGATGACACTGATCTTTTCCTGTTCATTTGCACTGTTGATGACTTCTTATGGTAAGGCAATTATAATGCTGTGCAATCTCAAGTTTTTAAGCTACCCATCCTCACAGTTTTTTATGAGGAGCACTTATAACAATGAGTTCTACTGAGGTTTTAGTAGCCTATCTTTACCTGTCCTTATGAAAATAAAATTATAAAACTATGAAATCTTGTGAAACTTTAAACTGTGAAACTACTCTGAACAAGACCCATCAAGGAGGAGATCTACATGTGTTGGATTGGTGGTGGTCAATGTGGTTATCACTCCCAATCCCTCCAAATGCTAAGGACTGTTTCTCAGAACCACCTTCACTTTGTAGTCTCTAGTTGAGAGCGTACCACCAAAGAGAGAAATTTGTGAATGTAGGAAGGTGGAAATGAAGCAGAAGCTATTATTGCTCAACATATCATGACAATCATATTGAGCAGGCATCTAGTTCCAGAACCCTCTGCAGGCTCTTACTTGGTGGCAGCAGAAGTTTCTTGAGACTTGCCCAGAATTGGCAACTTCTTCACACACTCCATGTCCTTACAGTTATTTCATATGCCTAGTTTTTTGATCCTTTGGCTACATCCTTCCAGACTTTCACTCCCTTAATTCTCAGATTAATCTCTACTTGATATATGTAACCACTTAGTTTCTTAAATCTTATAGTGACTTTGATTTATTCTGAAACCAGGTTGATAAATACATTCTCAAAAATTTCAAACTATCAAATTGGTTACCTTTAAGGTTCCCAAAAATATTTATTTCAACCTAAGGGATTTTGGCAAAAGTTCATGCACGAAGGAATTTTGAACAGTGCTTCACTGATTATTAATTTACCCAAATGTATTCAGATTCCAGCCTTAGTTATTTCAATAGGTAGATATAGAATGAGGCACACCAAGAAGCTATTCTGAATCTCTCTCCCCAATGGGAATTTCTTTCAGATCATGATTATCTGACAAGAGATGATACAGTACAGATTGAACCATATGACATTGCTGATATGTGACAATCTTGACCTCCAGAAACAGTAATGGCTTTTGGTTTACCCTAAGGCTATGATAATCTCTTCATTCTAATGAAATTTTTTCCTAATTTGAAAATGGAGGCTTCTCTTCATAGAATCTATATTCTATAGGCAGAGATTACCCATTGAAGGTTATAACTATATGACTTTAGATGGTAAGTCTATGGATCTGAACTCAAAGCAGGAGTGCCCTCAATAATAGTGAATTTCATTTTTAAAATATATATTGTTGTTCAACTAGTGAATATGCTATTGAAATGTATGACTTCAAAAATCTTAAAATCTCATCAACTATCTTTATCCTAGGTCAGTGTTTGTTTACCTCAACACCATTGTTATTTGGCCCAGAAAAATTTTTTGTTGGGAAAGGGGTGCAGAAGTGAGGTGTGGAGGGGTGGGAAGAGTATTGTCCTACGTATTATAGGATATTTAGCAACATCCCTGGACTCTATCCACTAGATGGTAGTAGGCCCTCCCAGTTGTAACAACATTGCCAAATGTATCCTGGGGAGCAAAATCCCCCCTTGTTGAGAACTACTCTTTTATAAAAGAGAAACATGATATTGGCAAGAGTTTAAAGCCACTTGAGTATCAACTTGTATTTCAGCCTTCTACCTTATTTGGTTTTCCTTGAAGGAAAAGATAGAGTGAAATCCTCTCAACATCTCAGGAAGGAGACTGAATGCTATCAAACTGTGCAGAATGTGCCAAAGAAACTATTTTAAGTGCATTGGCTATAAAGAATCCAAGGGGGAGGCCATGTTTAATTGCTTTTGAGTAGCAATTTAGAGTGAATTCACACTATATGCTGCTGATGATGTTTATTTTTCTTTTAAATTAGATATTGCCTTCATCACCAGGAGATATTAGATTGGGTATCAATAAAATAGACGACACAAGGGATAAGCATGTAATCAACAAAATATCTTTTTATTTCCTTTATTTTCAAAATCAGGTACAAACTATTTTTACCTTACTCACTGAAGCATAATTCATAAGAATTCAAATCAAACAAAATGACTAATATTGGATCAGTGTGCTCCTGAGACATAGCATACACTTTAACTTCTTTATTCTATCTCCTCTCCTCCTAAAATTGCTCTTATTTTATGTTGTATTTCAAGCTCACCTCACAATACATGTAGCACACACTAATAGGAAAAAAGAACCACTGACCTAGCAAATTGAGAGCAACACACTGCTAATTGTGTTGCTCACACATACTGCAGACCCCCTAGTCTGGAGAAAGCAAGCCTATGACAGCCCAGCTGATCCTCTCATTCCAGCTGTCTCAACAACAATCAATAACAACACTACAGAAGAACTGGTTGTCAGTTATTCAGCTAGAATGTATTTCAGCCTTTAAATTTCACAAAGACCATATGCTTATCACCCTTAGATTTATTAAATCTACACTCTAATATGTTATTTCTTGGATACATATCTTTCTAAAGCACTATGAAAATGTAAAGTGACAGAAAATCTAGCATATCTGAATTCAGACTACTTTGTATGCAGGGTATAATCCCTCTCATCTCATTGCTTTAATTGCCCTGAGATCTGATCACTATTATTTAATGCCATTATCATCATGAATTTGGCTCACAAAACAGGATGATGATGTTGAATGCTATTGGACTGATCAACAAAAGCAGTCTCTTTTACACTCAAACACATATGGATTTGACAACTTTGCCCACTCAGAATTTCAGCCACTGGCATTACTCTGGTCCTCTTTCCCAACCTCAATGGCATGTTTATATCCCTTCCCACTTGCCAAAGAAAACTTTTCCTTTGGAATTTCTATGTTAATGGGAGATTTAGGGAGATCAAAGGCACAACTTAGAAATATTGTGGATTTAGTTTGGGACCACTGCAATGAAGCAAATATCACAATTCAGTGAGTCACATATGTGTGGTTTGGTTTTCCTATGCATCTGAAAGCTATGCTTATGCTATATTGCAGTCTATGTGGGTATAATGGCATTATTTCAAAAAATCCAATGTGCCTACCTTAATTAAAAATACTTTATTGCTAACAATTCTAATGATCATCCAAGCTGTTGAAAACTTATGCTGACTGATTTGATTGATGCAGTGTTGCTACAAACTTTCAATTTGTAAAAAATAAAATATCTTCAAATGGCCACTAAGGTGAGAAAAATAAAATGAGGTATGCTTGTATATAAGATTAGATAGTCATTGCCATATGTATTATCCTGGTCTAGGAAACTTCTGAATCAACAATGAGAGAACATTTCTATTTTATTAATGAAAAAATTCAAGGAGTTATTTAATGTCAAAGATTTAGTAATAACAACATCTGTGCAAAAGCCTTGTGAGACAGGTTGGAAAATATTATTACCATTTTAAGAATGGGAAAACTGAAATTGTGACTATGAACACAATCACATAGCCAGTAGATAGGTGGTGGTACTGGGGACAAAATTCTGGCAACAAGTCTAGTGCTATTTCCTCTATATCATATGGCAACGAATATGAATGGGAAAATATGGTATCACTGTAAATACAGATTGTATAACTTAGCAATGTATTCCTAGACCTCTCTTATCACAAAAGAAACATAAACATATATTGTTTAATTTCCAGTGGACATTACTGAGGAAAGAAAACATCAATTTACTCCTCCTTTCATAGAAAATAAACAATAGCATTCATGTCATCTCAATTCCTGAGAATCTTACAAGGTATGCAAGTCATTAATATACCAAAAATTAAAAAAAAACTATAGCAAGATCATTGAATGAGTGGTACACATTAGAACAGATTAGTATCATTTTTCTTCTCTAAGAAAATAGATAGTCATTGAATATTTTACTTTGGAAAGAAAGGCTAAGAACAAAACCAACTTCTAAGCAAAAACACTGATGTTCATGTTTGGAACATTGTAACAAAGTAAACTTAATAAATATTGTAAATTTACCAAGTGGATGAAACCCCAAGGAAACATGGACAAGTGTAGGTTAGTATACAGTCCTCTGTGAAAACAGGGTGGAACCTGTTATCTAAGTGGACCCTCTTTTTAAAGACCCAGATAAAACTCTTGTTTGTTTTGATTAAGGTTATGAATCCACTCATTAATAATCTACAAAATTACTAAAACATATGTTGATGTAAGTTTTGATATTATTAATTAATGACACATTCAGTTGCCTCTGATCATTATACCATCCAGGAAGCTAGGAAATAGAGCCTCTCTATCTCAAAATTAGAGGAGCTATTTAATTAGAGCTGAGAAAATCTGTCAATAAAGTAACTCATGACCAAAATAACTACATAATAGTTCAGAGTAATGTTTTCTAGCTCAAGACTAAAAATGATACTCTCAGATTGATGGTATTGCAGGAAATCCATTGAGAAAGCATTAGCTGATAATTAGTATGAATAAAGTTTAGACTTGAGCCTTGAATTTCAACCAAGCTCAGCCTCATATGGAAAGTGGGGATTGAAGGGAAACCTAGATAGTTCTGGGGATCTAAGAATATAGGGAACCAGTGCTCCCTTTTCCAGAAGGCTCTAGAAATGAAGTAAGATTACAGAGATACAGAAATGGCCACACTGGGTATCTAGGCAGATGGAACTAGAGAGAATTACAAAGTAACTCTGCACTAGAATGTAGAAAAGAACAAGAAGATAATTCTGTACATCCATAAGTGGCATAGAAATAGCCAGGCTGTAGGTGGATTGCAGTTGGGCGTAGAACTTGACTATGACACATGGGGACCAATAAACAGATTGGAACAAGGACATCTTAGAGATGCCAACATGCATAGATTACTTGGACCAAAGTCCTTTTCTTGTGTCTTGGCAGAATATAATCTCCCCGTAATGAGATTGAATCCTGAAGGAAAAGCCAGGATGAGGAGGAATAGTGAATGGGTTAAGAGAGATTTCCATTGTCAAAGGAATAAATAAAATAAATAAAAGCTAGGAATAAAGTTCTGTTACCTTTCCAGCACAACAAAATGTGTGGACTCAGAATTTTACTTGCTCCATCACAGAGCAAATTAGTTTTGTACCTGCAGACTGAAAAGTTGCAAACTAATAATCATCAGCCGCACATAAATCCACCTTCTTATTTCTAATCAGAAAATAGGGTCTTCAGACTGGTATTAAACTAGGGGAGCTTTAAGAAATACATCTTAGCCAAGTGTGGTGTTGCACACTGGTAATTCCAGCAAATGGGAGGCCAAGGCAGGAGGATTGCAAGTTTAAGGCCAGCCTCAGCAACATAGCGAGGCCCTAAGCAACACAGGGAGACCTTGTGTCAAAAGATAAAAAGGACTGGGAATGTGGCTCATGGTTAAGCCTCCTGCTTTCAATCCCTGGTACCAAATAAATAAATAAAAACAAAAACACAAATAAATAAATCTTTAATTACAATTTTCACCATTAAATATTTTCTTAATACTTAAACTATTTACATATACTGAGAGTGCCAAATTATGCATAATTAATTTTATTTCCATCTATAAAATTATCTCATAGCATATCTTAAAGAGATGCATTATATCTGCTTTGTTTTCCATTCATAGATCTAAATTTTCAAACAGAATAAGGATTTTTCAGTAATTACTTTGAAAGAACTTTGAAGTTACACCACCAGAGAATTACAAAAGTTACAAAAGGGTTATTATAAAAGTTTTTAGCAGATATGATTCACTGAAAGACTGATCAAGGTATGCCTTCATTCCAGTTTGAAGCAGAGTTTGGTATAGCTATGTTTCAATCATTAAATTACTTTGCTGATTCCCATTCTAGGTCAATGTTCTTCATAACACACATCCACAGAATTGTACTACTTTTCAGCAGAGTAAATATTCAATGATGGTCTGTACCTGTTATGGTTTTGATATGAGTTGTCCCTCAAAAGCTCACATGTGACAATGCAGAAAAGTTCAGAGGTGAAATGATTAGATTATGAGACCTGTAACATGATTGGCAAATTAATCCATTTGATAGATTAATTTGAAATAAGTAGTGTATTGAGCAATAACTGTGGGCAGGTGAGGCATGGCTTTAGGAAATGGGGCACTGGGTATGTGCTCTCAGGGATTATATCTTGTCCCCCGCACCTTCTCTCTTCCTCTCTGCTTCCAGGCTACAGTGAGTGAGCAGCTTTCCTCTGCCATGCCCTTCTGCATGATGCTCCACTTCACCTTGGAGCCAGAGCCATGGAGTCAGCTGACCATGGACTGAACCTCTGAAACCATGAGCACAAACAAACAAACAAACAAACAAAAAGAACCCTTTTCCTCCTCTAGGTTGTTCTTGTCAGGTATTTTAGTCAGAGCAACAAAGAGGTGATTAACATAGCACCTTACACTAGGTTGTGATTCCATTGGTGGATATTCATTGTCTACTTTTGCTCACCCCAATACCTCCAACTCTAGTAAATATTTGCTAGATGAATGAATGCATACATTAAGTCTTCATCTTACCAATTTACTCTTCAAATATAGTACTTGCCAAAAAATTATTCTACAGTAGCTGTACATCTTCCTCCATCCTGTGCCCTTTTGTTCTTTTGGGGGGATTAGATGCAATGATATCAAATTCATTCCACAGATCTTTTATTTTCCTGACTCATTTTCTTTCCTCTGGGCTAAAAATCCAGAACAATCAGAATAAGATGAATGTCTTCTGTCTCTGTCAGTGCCAGTTACAAGTGTCTGGAAGCAGACCCATCCCTGATTGTTTTCTCAGGTGCTTTATTAATATGGTCATTTGGTGATAGTGCCCATGATGGAGTTCTGAAATTTAATGGTCATCTCAAGGTTGTGCAATAGAGTACAGACTCTACAGCTTGTCTTAGAAAAGGACAAGAGTTCCCCCAGGGTCCAGATCTGATATTCAGAATTACTCCTGTCTGGCTGGCTAATGAGGTAAGAACAGATCCATCCATACTGATATACTGTAATCTCTTTATAGTAGTGTGACTATAGAAATTGCTCCCAGAGTGAACTCCTTATAATAGTATATTGGAAGAAGCTTGTGATAGCACCTATATAATGCTAAAACCAACTGTTTGAAAAGTGAGAAACACATAGCAATATCCTGAAGAAGGAAAGATGCATTTATGTGATTTCTTAAATCTAGCAAGAACATGAAACTACCAAATAGCCAGGATTGAGTTGTTTGGTCAGGTCAAGCATAAAACAAAACAAAGCAAAACAAAACAAAACAAAACAAAACAAAACAAAACTAACTTGGTTGTTTTGTTTTTTTCTACTAAATTGCTTGAATGTACTGGATGTTTAGATATCCTATAAAAATGTATATTGTAAAAGATTTGCAATTGTTTTCTAAGCCCCTTGCCTCTGATTTCTTTTTTTTTTTTTTTAGTGGAGTTGCTCACATTCTTACTGAAATTACCAAAGTGACTGACTAGGTGTTGTGTAAATAAATACATATGTATATATCTGTCTACATCAATCTCTAGCTCTATCATCTATTTATATAGATCTTTCTACATATGTATACCCCCCAAAAAAGATTTGTGATTTAATTACTAGCCCGATGCCTTCCTTCCAATTACCTCCAGGCTACTAAAGATTCCATCAGGGATTTTTATGACCCCTGAGTGGACCATTTAGGGAACACAACTGTGGCCTTTAAAACATCTTGCTTCACTGCTCTCCAGCAATTTCAGCCCAAGCAAGATGAGGCTTTGAAAGGCAGCTGGGCAACACCATCCTCATTCCAAGTGTTAATGTGATATCTGCATAATTTAATCTCCTCATTCTAAATACCAAACCCCCATTTACAGAAGTTAATTGGTTTTTCTTCCCTTTTTGTGTTTATTTTTTAATTCAAATATATTAACAGATTTTGTTTGCATTTTAATTTTCTCAGCTTTGGCAAGGTCCACATTTCAATTATAATTATTTGGGATCACCATGGGATTTATATATTTTAAAGATTACATTAATTAGCTCACAAGTAAAAAATACATTTTATTCCTCATCAAGAGTATTATCAGTGAGCACATCCAAATGACTTTTAGACAATTTCAGGGCATTTGTAACTCAGAGTACAGCCAAGACCATTGCGCTTTTTATTAAGGATCCATTGCATTGACATTAATTTACTCAATTTGTAAACCAAAGATAATTTAAATCTAAATAAACAATCTCTCTATCTCCTTCTCTCTCTCCTCTCTCTCTCTCTCTCTCTCTCTCTCTGTCTCTCTCTCTCTGTCTCTCTCTCCCTGTATTTCTCTCTCAACATTGACCTTAGCTCTAGAATGACTATATGTCAATATTTTGAAGCCAAACTGTCATTTGGAGAAAAATGGGAGTAACTCTAACCTCTTACCATAAAATACCACTAAATTTTTAACTCTCCTTAGAGTCCTTATTTTGGCCCAGTTATTTGGAGCCTTCTTGGAGGTGTTTCAGGAGTACTCAGGCATCAGTGTAGCAACATAGCAATATCTCTTCCTTGTAGTGAGGCCAACTGCTGATACTTCCCAGAAAGCCCTTCCCTCCTTCATCCACTGTTACTCTGTGACTGTCCCGACTGCCTTACTGTTGCCATCTTTGATGGTCATGCCTGGTTGCCACACATGATAATCCCCCTCATGCCCTAAAGAAATACTAGTGAATGTGAATGTCAGGCAATACAGACATTGCATAGATTTGTTCCAACCTCTACCTTTGTGTCATACTATATTATCAAGTTGTGTTTCCTGTGTTGCTCCTGCTGTTTCCTGAGATTTTTGTAAGGCAACTGCCCTTTTAGGTTTTATATATGGAAGTCTTTCTGTGTTAGGGTTCAGATATCCATTCACAGGAAATGGTAGACACCACACTCTCACCAATACCATTTCTCCCTCTAACTGTAGGAACATCCATAGTGGAGCAAAAAGAATGTATCTCTCTTTTCTTAGGAACATCCATGTTCCATGAAGCATCTAATGCTTCCTAGAGATACACCTCTAAGGACAGTCCTCTAAGGATATTCCTGAAAATTCCAGATGTAAATCCAGGATGGTGAAACCAGTAGAGTTATGTTCAAGGATAATCTGCTTTACTCTGGAGAAACTGTACAAAAAAGGACTTTGTTAGATATAGTAATCTTGACTGGCAATTGTTTTGTTTCGAGATTGGAATTTCTCATTCCAGTTCCTCCTTGATTTGTGGGCCTGAGTTGCGAAGTCAGAGGTGAACCTTACTTATTTGCCTCTAAATATTTAGTTCTCTTTCAAAATCAATGCAGAAGTAGAAACTTTCCTTGATAAGAATAAAGTGAAAGAAATCATGACTACCAGTCCAGCACTATAAAGATCACTCAAAGATAAACTACACACAAAGGAAACAAAAAACAAACCCCAAAGCTCCCAAATAGATGACAATCACTACAAGAATAACCAACTAAATGAAAATTAAGATGCAATTAAATATTGTAAACAAAACAAATCAAAATAGCATGAAACTACAAGTGCACATTCATAATAATACCAAACTTAAACTTCCCAATTAAGATATAGATTAGGAGAAAGTATTAAAAAACAGGTTTCAACTATATGCTGTTTACAAGAGACTCATAGTCAGAGATCCTGATAGGTTAAAGGTAAAAGGATGGAAAAAATGTTCCATGCAAATGGTGTCCTATAACAAGTAGAAGTTATTCTTAAACCTGATGACACAGATTTCAAGCAAAAATTAATCAGAAGGGAAAAGGGGCCACTTTCTCTTGGTAAAGGGAGAAATCCCACAAGAAGATATAACAATAGTAAATATATATGCCCCAATTGTCAGTTCACCTAATTTCATAAAGAAATACTTATTGACATTAAATCCCAGATAACCCACAATACAATAATACAAGGTGAATTCAGCACACCTTTATCACCAATAGACAGGTCATCCAATCATGAATTCAATAAAGATATTACTAACATAAATAATACTGTAAATCAAATGAATGTATTAGACCTCTACAGAATGTTTCATCCTAAAACAGCTGCATTTACTTCCTTTTCAGCGGTTCATGGAATCTTTTCCAAAAAAAAGCCATATTCTAGGTCACAATGTAAGCTTTACCAAACACACACACACACACACACACACACATACACACATACACACAGAAATAATTGATATAATCCCATACATCTTATCAGATCACAATGAAATGAAACTAGAAATCAGCATCATGATAAAAAATAGAAAACACATAAACATATAGAAATCAAACAACAATCTTCTAAATGAAGAATGCATCATAAAATACATGAAAGGAGAAAGAAAGAAATTCTTAGAAAGGAATGATAACACAGACACAATATATCCAAATTCCTGGGGCAGTATTAAAGCATTACTAAGAGGTAAACTTATAGCATTGAGTTCCTATATTAAAAAAATAGTGATTCCAAAAATAAGCTTATGCTCTACCTCAGTGCCTTACAAAAGGAAGAATAAACTAATTCCAAAATCAGTAGAAGACAGGAAATAATGAAGATCAGAACCGAAACCAATGGAATTAAGAATAAAAATACAATATACAGGATCAAAGAAACAAAGAGTTTGTTCTTCAAAAAGATAAATAAGATAGATGAACCCTTAGAAAAGCTAACCAAAAGAAAGAGAGATCAGATCCAAATCAATAAAATTAAAGCTGAACAGGAGGTATCACCACAGATACTTCTGAAATCCAGAGGCTCATTAGAAACTATTTTGAAAATTTGTACTCCAATAAACTGGAAAATTTAGAAGACTTTGACACATTTCTAGACACATATGACCTCCCCAAATTGAACCAGGAAGATATAGAAAACCTAAATAGACCAATGCCAAGTAATGAATCTGAAACAACAATCAAAAGTCTTCAAACAAAGAAAAGCCCCAGACCAGATGGATTCTCAAATGAGTTCTACTAGAACTTTAAAGAAGAACACTAGTCTCTCTCAAATTATTCCATGAACTTTGAATGGAGGGAACCCTCCCAAACATATACTATGAAGCCAGTGTAACTCTGATACCGAAACAAAAAAATCAAGGAAAGAAAAGTACAGACCAATATTCCTGATGAACGTGGATGCAAATATCCTTAATAGAATATTAGCAAATAGCATTCAAAATTACATCAAGAAGATAATATACCATGATTAAGTGAGTTTCATCCAAGGTATGCAAGTTTGGTTTAACATATAGTAATCAATAAATGTAGTTCACCACTGAAATACAATAAAAAAACAATCCCATGATCATTCCAATAGATACAGTAAAGACCTTTGATAAAATCCAACACCCATGCATGTTAAAAATACTGGAAAAATATGGATAAAAGAAACGTGCCTCAATATTATATATATGGAAATCCAAATCCAACATCATACTGAATGGAGAAAAAATGAAAGTAGTTTTTCTAAGATCAGGAACAATACAAGGATATTGATTTCTCACCACTTCAATTTAACATAACTCTTGAAACGCCAGTCATAACAATCAGGCAAGAGAAGGAAATTAAAAGGATATAAACAGAAAAAGAAGTCATATGATCTTTTTTGCTGATGATGTGATCCTGTATCTAGAAGACCCAAAAAGGGCCACCAGAAAATTCTAGAGCTGATCAATGAGTTCAGCAAAGAAGCAGATACAAGATCAACACTCATAAATTTAAAAAAAAAAAAACTTTCCTGTACTCCAACAGTGATTCTGCTGAGAAAGAAATCAGGAAAATTACCCCTTTCACAATCACATAAAAAATTGGCAAATTAATCTAACCAAGGATATAAAAAGATTTCTACAATGAAAATTATAGAATCCTGAAGAAAGAAATTGAAGAAGACCTTAGAAGATGGAAAGACCTTTCATTTTCTTAAATAGGCAGAATAAATATTTTCAAAATGGCCATATTACCAAAAGCAATATGCATACTCAATGCAATCTCCATCAAAATACCAATAACATTCTTCACAGAACTAGAAAAACATTGTTCTTAAATTCACTTGGAGGAATAAGAGGCTAAGAATAGCTGAAGCTATCCTGAGCAAGAAAAGCAATACAGGAGGCCACAGAATGCCTGATCTCGAATTAAATTATACTATAGAGCTGCAGTTTAAAAAAAAACAGCATTGTATTGGCATCAGAATGGACATGAAAACCAATGCAATAGAACTGAAGACACAGAGATGAACCCACATACTTACAGCCATCTGATACTTGAAAAAATTCCCAAAAATATATGTTAGATAAAAAATAACCTTTTATCAAATGGTGCTGGAAAAGTGGATATTCTTATGCAGAAGACTGAAATTAGAGCCCTATCTCTCACCCTGCACAAAAGTAAAATCAAAATGGATTGAAGACTTAAGAATTAGACTGGAAACCTTGCAACTTCTAAAAGAAAACATAAGGTCAGCACTCCATTTTATACTTGTAGGCACCAATTTTCTTAACAAAACCCAAAGCTCAAGGAATGATACCAAACATCAATAAGTGGGATGATGTTAAATTAACAAATTTATGTACAGCAAAGTAAATGACTAAGATTGTGAAGACAGAACTTACAAAATGGAAGAAAATATTTGCCAGTTGCTTTTCTGACCAGAGGTTAATATCCAGAATACATACAGAACTCCAAAAACTTAACAGCAAAAACAACTAAACCAATCAATAAATGGACAAAAGAACTAAACACAAACTTCTCAAAGAAGAAACACAAATGGCTAGCAAATACATGAAAAAATGTTCAACATCCCTAACAATCAGGGCAATGCAAATAAAAACAACATGAAGATTTCATCTCAGTACAATCAGAAAGGAATTATCAAGTACACAAATAATTGCTAATGAGGGTATGGGGGGAAAGTACACTCACACATTGTTGCTGGGACTGCAAATTAATACAAACACTCTGGAAAGAAGTATGGAGGTTCCTAAAAAAAAAATATGAATGGAGCCACCATATGACCCAGCTATTTCACTCCTTGGATTAATCCAAAAGAACTAAAATCAGTATACTATAGCAATACAGCCACCTCAATGTTTATAGAGCACAATTCATAATATCCAAATTATGGAATCAGCCCAAATGCCTGGCAATTGATGAATGGATCAAGAAAATATGGTATATGTACACAATGGAGTTTTATTCAGTCATAAAGAAAAAATGAAATAATGGCATTTGCCAGTAAATGGATGGAAATGGAGAACATCATGTTAAGTGAAATAATCCAGACAGAAAATCAAGGACAAAATGTATCTCTCATATGTGGAAGCTAGAGAAAAACTAAGGAAAATAAGGCAGGGAGGAGATTATAAAGATATAGGGAAATCAGTGGAGTCAAAGAAGGAGACTGAGAGGGAGTGAGGACAGATGGGAAAGTGGAGAAAATTGGAATGAATTTAATGAAATTGTGCTATGTGCTTATATAAATAAATCACATGGAATTTCACTTTTATTTATGTGTAGAAAGAACCAATCAAAAATGAATAAATTAGTGAAAGAAATTTCAGTAGAGTAGAGGAAGGAGAATAGTGGGAATAAGGAGAGAAGGAAGCAACTGGGGAATGGGGATTGAAATGTAATTCCATGCATGTATGATTTTGTCAAAATGGACATGACTACTATGCATAACTATAATGCTCTAATATAAAAAGAAGCAATAATAGTACTAAATATATATGTACATAGTAACATAGCTGTAAAACACTTTTGGCAAAAATTGACAGAAAAAAATAAGTGAACCACAATAACACTTGTAGATTTTAACACTACTCTCTCAGAGGAGCTAATAGAAGGTGACAAATAGTAATGATACAGAAGAATTCAGCACTATTAATAAATTGATCTAATTGATATATATATATATAAAATATAAAATATTATTCCCATAATAATCACAGAATTGTCAAATCAAGACCTAGGGAAAAAGAAAAACATAAAATACTGATATCATGAATTAAAGAAAGAACAACATTATAGAGAATATAGACATCAAAAATTAAATAAAAATATTTAGAGCTACTTTATAACCAATAATCTCAATGTTAGATGAAATGGACAAATTCTATGAAAAACACATTTCACCATGATTCAAGACTATGTGGCAAATTTGAGTGTCTGGATATTTATTAAAATTTGAATTTAATATTGAATTAAATTACAAGTATTTATTAGAAGAGTAAATGTAATCAATAGTGAAAAGATCAGAGACATAGTTATCTCTGCCAGGAGACTGAAAATGCCAAAAAGAGAACATTGTGGGGTGCTAAAAATATTGCTTATTTGATTTAGGTGTTGGTTAAATAGTTGCATACATTTTCCAAAACTGATTATGTATGCTTAAAATTTTTGTGTTTTAAGCCACTATGGATATCAGTATGGTGATTCCTCAAAAAAAAAATTAAAAGTGGAAATACCATATCACCTATCTATACAATTCCTTGATATCTATCCAAAATATTTAAAGACAGCATTCTTTATAGACACATGTTTTGCCATGTTTGTAGCAGCAGAATTCACAATAGTCAAGTCAAGGCATCAGTCTAGGTGAGAGCACCCAGAAAACCACTCTGGACATGGGAACTCACACAAGAGATTTTATTAAGTGGACAGGCAGAGTGTCTGCCCACAGGGTGAGAGAGAGAGAGAGAGAGAGAGAGAGAGAGAGTAAGAGAGAGAGAGAGTGAGAGTGAGTGAGAGAAAGAGAGAAGAGAAAGAGAGTGAGGAAGAGAGAGAGAGAGAGAGAGAGAGAGAGAGAGAGAATGGTGGGGGAGCTATTCTCAAGTATTGGAATTTCACAGGCTAGTAGCAGTTGGACCAAAGGTTTGTGGGCTAACAATCTGGATCAATGATTGACTAGGAAGTTCGCAGGCTAATAATCTGTGTTGTAAAGGGGGTGGGGGCAGGCAGAACACTGGCAATAGCAAAATGGCTTGATGGCAATACTAGGTGTCCATCAATAGATGCATAAAGAAAATATCTCACACACACACACACACACATATACACTGGAGTTTTATTCAGTTATAAAGAATAATGAAATTATGTCATATGCAGGAAAATGGATGGAACTGGAGAGCACCATATTAAGCAAAATAAGTCAGACTCAAAGACAAGCATGCTATTTTCTCTCAGTAAAAGCTGGAAAGAAAAAAAAGGATCATATTAAAATAGAAGGGAACCTGGTATGGTGCTACATGACTGTATCTCAGTGACTTGGAAGGGTGAGAAAGGAGAATCACAACTCTGAGGCTAGTCTCAGCAATTTAGTAAGATCCTCAACAATTTATAGAGACCCAGTCTCAAAATAAAAAATAAAAAAAAACATAAAAATGGGCTGGGAATGTAACTCAGGGGGTAGAGAGCCCTTGGATTCAAATCCAAGTACCACAAAAACACACACACACACACACACACACACACACACACACAAACATATATATGGGAGACCAGTAGGGAGGGTAGAGGAACAGGATTAGGAGAGGGAGGAGGGGAAACAAGGACAGGTACTAGGGAATGAAATTCATCAAATTATATTATGTGCATGTACAAATGTGAAATCTATTATTCTATAAAATTAATATCCACAAATAAATATTTTTAAAAAGATTTGTTTAACTGTTTATATATTAAATTTCAGTAAAATTGAGTTTAAACAAAAATGCTAAAATGTTTTAAAATTTTCCTACTACAGGCAGAAAACAAAGAAGTCATTTTGAAACTCAAACTCTGAGACAGGTTGTATCAGTAAGGTTCTCTAGAAGAATAGAATCAACAAATTTCATATTTTTATATATGCATCTATATAATATATATGTGCACATATCTGTTTATATGATAATAAAAGGTAAATTTATTAGTTTTACTTACAGAATCAAAAAGTAGGTAGCCCCACAATGCTGAAGGAACCAGTAACTGCTCAATCCAAGAAGTTGGAGCCTCAGAAGAAGAGAGAGCAATGATGCAGCCCCAGTCTAGGACCAAAGATCTGGAAACTCCTTAGAGTTGGTGGTCAGAGTCCTCTTTGGAAGAGTGAAGGAGTTGGAGTCTGATGTCCTCAGGTGATCACAGAAGCAGTACAAGCACCCTTTCAAGAGAATGGAGCTTGCATCTGCATCAGCTTCTTCCTTCTTTCCCTTTTGTTCTATAGACACTCCTGACCTATTGGACTGTGGTGTTGACACTGAGGGTCAATCACCCCTCAGTTTGCTGTCCCACATGTCATTCATTTACTGGAAACACTCTCATCAACAGACCCAGAAGTCGCTTAATTTTAAGCATATCTTAATCCAATCAAGTTTAGACTCTGCTTGAAATTGGAGAGAGGATCATGAGGCAAAGGAGCTTCCACATAAGCAATGATATTCACCAGGTGCTGGTAATCAAGCACTTATTGGATTTGTTGAATGGAAGGACTTTATAAAATTAAAAGTAATTATGTGAGAAGAGAGCTTTATGCAAATAACCTATTCTCATTTTATCTTTATAGCAAACATAAGGGGAGCATTATTTGTGACAATTGATCCATGAGAAAAGAAATGATCAAATAAATAAATAAACATCTGTTGTTTGTAATCATTATTATATATAATAGTTATATTTTCCAATTATATATATCTGTGTGTATACACACACATACACACACACATATACATAAAATCACCATACAACTAGGATGTGTTTTCCCCTCTAGAATATGTCTATTTAAGATTTTGATTTAGGTAAGAAGTGAATCTGATATGGTCCAAACAATTTTGAACCAATGTAAGTATAATTGCAGCTTAATTTAGGTATTAAGCACTCTTAACTTAAGGTAGTAGAATTGTAGAATAGCCTTTCCAGGACTCTTTTAACAAGAAGGTTTTGTCTTCTATAAAAAACTGAATCTTCGTGAAACTGGAGCACTGATATGAATGCTTACCCACCAAACAAGCTATACTCATCAACCTGCCTATCTCTAGCAAATGGACTTCAATACAGGATAAGAATTCTGAAATCCTTTTCCTTTAGTCTCAGAGCCTTGCATCTGTCTCATCATTGAGTCAGGAAAATAGAGATCTGGGATATTTTTGGTGTTAGAGTCTTTGGTTTGAAACTCCAATCTTTTAAGACATTTTTTTCAGAGGCTACCCTTCTCTTTTAATCATCACAAGGCATTTAAAGCACAAATGAGAGAACAAAGCACTAATTATTAATAGTAGCATTAAATTTTTATCCATAGCAGGTATCATGCTGTGGAAAATAGCCTAATGTTTTAAGGCAAAACTTTCTTGAGGCCCATTTTAACTACAGTATTCCATTACAGGTTTGATCTATTCATTTCTATGCCAGCATCATTGAAATCTTCCCTATATTGATGCAAATGCAAGGGAAAGTAATAAATATTTCTCTAAGGACCTTGACTAGCCCTCGCAAAGCAAAGTGCCTGAGGTCAGATCCCTCAAATAAGATTGGGGTGGGTCAAAATCCTTAACAACCATCAAATATGGATTTAATGTAAGTGACTCTGCACTGTGCTGGTGGAAAATAACCAGGAAGCATGATTTAATTTCTGTCCTCAGGAGTTTATAATGAATTGGGAAGATGACAAATACAGGAAAAATGGCAAAGAAATAGCCTAATGAGCAAAGGATTTCCTCTGTTTTCATTTTATGAATCCATGATAGCTGAAAAGCTATAAATATTCTGAAAACCAGACAGATTCAGTGTTGAAGCAAAATGGTAACTCAGTTATTTTGGATAATTCTCTCTTTGCTATTCAATATTTATTACATAAAAATATTTGTTAATTATACTGTATATGCACTTACATAAATTATTTTAATATTAGCCCATTCCATGAGAAAGAGTGTCAGAAAATAACTAGACTCCACTTTCCATTCCTTCATTTTTTCTTTATATTTTTGCTATTTTTATTTATTTATTTGTATTTTTTACACGCTTCATTTTGATTCATTGTACACACATGGGGTAGAAATTTTCATTTCTATGGTTGTGCATGATGTACATTCATATCATTCTTGCTAATCACACATATACATAGGGTAATGATGTCTGTCTCATTCCACCATTTTTCATACCTCCTACACTCCCCCCTCATTTCCCTCTACATTATCTAAAGACCCTCCATTCCTGTCTCACCCCTGCCCCAAACTAGATTCTATATCATCATCCGCTTATCAGTGAAAACTTTCAGCCTTTCTTTTTTTGGGATTGGTTTATTTCACTTAATATGATAGTCTCCAATTCCATCCATTTATCTGCAAATGTCATAATATTATTCTTCTTTATGGTTGAGTAGTATTCCATTGAGTATATATATCACATCTTCCTTATCCATTCATCTGTTGAATGACATCTAGATTGATTCCACAATCTAACTATTGTGAATTCAGCTGCTATAAACATTGATGTGGTGTGTTACTGTAGTATGCTAATTTTAAGTCTTCTGGGTGTAAACCAAGGAGTGGGATAACTGGGTCAAAAGGTGGATCCATTATAAGTTTTCTGAGGAATCTCCACACTGCTTTCCAGAGTGGCTGTACCAATTTGCAACTCCACCAGCAATGTAAAAGTGTGCCTTTTTCCCCACAGTCACGCCAATATCTATTATTATTTGTGTTCTTGATAATAGCCATTCTAATCAGAATAAGCAATAGTAATAAAAATGGCATTTTACTGGCACCAAAACAGACAGGCAGACCAATGGTACAGAATAGAAGACACAGAGACAAACCCACAAAAATAGTTACCTCATACTAGACAAAGGAGCCAAAAACATACAATGGATAAAAGATAGTCTGTTCAACAAATGATGCTGGGAAAACTGGAAATCCATATGCAGTTAAATGAAATTAAACGTCTATCTCTCACCCTTCACAAAACTCAACTCAAAATGGATCAAGGATCTAGGAATTAGACTGGAGACCCTGCACCAAATAGAAAGCAATTAGGCCCGAATCTTCATCATGTTGACTTAGGATCAGACTTCCTTAATAAGACTTCCAAAGCACAAGAAATCAAAAGAAGAATCAATAAATGGGAGGGATTCAAACTAAAAAGCTTTTTCTCAGCAAAGGGTACAATCAATAATGTGAAAAGAGAGCCTTACAGAGTGGGAGAAAATCTTTTCAATACACACTTCAGATAGAGCACTAATCTCCAAAATTTATAAAGAACTTACAAAACTTTACACCAAAAATACAAAGAACCCAATCAATAAATGGACCAAGGATCTGGACAGACACTTTACAGAAGAGTATGTACAGGCAATCAATAAATATATGAAAAAGTGGTCAGCATTTCTAGTAATTAGAGAAATGCAAATTAAAACAACTCTAAGATTTCATCTACTCTGATTAGAATGGCTATTTGTATTTTTTAATTTAATTTTTATTATTTTTTCTAATGCATTATACATGACAGTAAAATGCATTTTAACACATTGTACACAAAATGGAGCATAATTTCTCATTCCTCTGGCTGTGCATGGTGCTGAGTCACACCAGTAGCATAATCATGCATGTATGTAAGGCAATAATGACTGCCTCATGCTACCATCTTTCTGTCCCCACTGCCCCACCCTTCCCCTCACTCTACTCTGCACAATCCAAAGTTCCTTCATTTTCCCAATTGCCCACCGCTATGGATCAGCATCTGCTTATCAGAGACAACATTCAGCCTTTAGGTTTTTGGGATTGCCTTATTTTGCTTAGCAGAATATTATCCAGCTCCATCCATTTATCTGCAATTGCCATAGTTTCATTCTTCTTTAAGGCTGAATAATATTCCATTGTATCTAGGTTAGTTCCATAGTTTAACTATTGTGAATTGAGCTGCTATAAACATTGGTGTGGCTGCATCACTGTAGTATGCTGACTTTATGTCCTCTGGTTATAAAGCAAGGAATGGGATAACTGGGTCAAATGGTGGTTCCATTCCAGGTTATCTGAGGAATCTCCATACTGCTTTACATAGTGGTTATACCAATTTGCAGTCCAACTAGCAATGTATGAGTGCACCTTTTTCCCGTAACTTCACCAACACTTATTATTGCTTATATCCTTGACAATTGCTGTTTTGATTTGAGTCAGATGAAATCTTAGAGTAGTTTTGGTTTGCATTTCTCTAATTGCTAGAGATGATGAACAATTTTTCATGTTTGTTGATTGATTTGGAGAAGAATGAGCATGGATTGCAAGAGTGTTTCCTGGTGTTCTTTTTTATGTGTCTGGCACCTCTATGCCATGACAAGGAATTCCTTTTGGAGAAATCCAAACTCTGAAAATTTCACTAATTTTTCTTCATAGGTAAGTATGTGAGAATATTACAATAACAATAAGAAGGTATATACAAGGTCATGATTATAGAAATTAAAAAATATGACTAAGAAAATGCTTATTTTGGGGGGATCCAAGATGGCGGATTAGAGGAAGGCTGCATTCCTACTTGCTCTGTGGATTCCTACTTGCTCGGGATTCAAACAGCAGGAATATGACTCTCAACGAGACTTTATATTCAAAGCACATATAAGGGGTCCCCAGGTGCCGCTCCAGAACCAACTCAACCGGGCTGGGCTCGGCCCCGCCGCGGGCAGCTACCATCCGGGAGCGCCAAACCCTGCAGCTGCTTCGGAGCAACTGACCTGGGTCTGCGCCAGCCTACAAGTGAGTGCGGGTCCCCAGTAGCGCTTTGGAGTCACTGGCCGTGGCTCCAGCACCAGCCAGCGGCCTCCCAGGCAGAGACCGAGCATCTCAGGCTACCTGGGGCATTCAGAGGTGTCTGGGAAACTCTGGGAACGCGGACTCTGGCAGGGAGATGGAACTACCCCACGCCATTTTGGCGGCTTAACTGACGGAGAAGGCCCATTACCAGCTTCCTGGGGCCTCCAGCTGCGTCAGGGGAGCTCCAGCCAGAAGACTCTGAGAACGCAGTCTCTGGCTGGGAGTGGGAACTATTCTGCCCCACTTCCGCAGCTTCCCTGGCAGAGAGTGCCCATCTCGGGCTTCCCAGACCCTCCAGCCGCACCTGGAGAGGTTGGCCTGGAGCCCCTGGAATCACTGACTCCGGTGGGGAGGTGGAACTGCTCTGAGTTTGGTGGCTTCCCTGGCAGAGGGGGTCCATTTCCAGCTTCCTGGGGCCGCCAGCAGTGTCAGCAGTGTCTGGAGTGATCGGGCAGGGAGCTTTGGGCCTTTGGCAATAGCTTACAGTGTCCCCAGGAGAGAGCAACCACCTGCCACTGCCTGAACCCCCAGCGAGGAGTTCAGGTCAGCCTGGGCTCTCAAGCCCAGTGTCTCCATCACTGAGCACAGTTCTGTGACACCACCCCAACTTG
>JAJEJO010049457.1:1437324-1538276 GCA_020662805.1 Glaucomys volans
AAAAAAATAAAATACTTGGGAATCAATCTAACAAAAGATGTGAAAGACCTCTACACTGAGAACTACAGAACACTAAAGAAAGAAGTTAAAGAGCATCTGAGAAGATGGAAAGATCTCCCATGTTCTTGGATAGGCAGAATTAATATTGTCAAAATGGCCATACTTCCAAAAATGCTATACAAATTCAATGCAATTCCAATTAAAATCCCAATGATGGACCTCATAGAAATAGAGCAAGCAATCATGAAATTCATATGGAGGAATAAGAGACCCAGAATTGCTAAAGCAATCCTTAGCAAGAAGAGCGAAGCAGGGGGTTTCACAATACCAGACCTCCAACTATACTACAGAGCAATAGTGACAAAAACAGCATGGTATTGGTACCAAAATAGGCAGGTAGATCAATGGTACAGAATAGAGGACACAGAGACAAACCCAAATAAGTACAGGTATCTCATACTTGACAAAGGAGGCAAAAACATGCAATGGAGAAAAGACAGCCTCTTCAACAAATGGTGCTGGGAAAACTGGAAATCCATATGCAGCAAAATGAAACTAAACCCATATCTCTCACCCTGTACAAAACTCAACTCAAAGTGGATCAAGGACCTAGAAATCAGACCAGAGACTCTGCACCTAATAGAAGAGAAAATAGGTCCAAATCTTCATCATGTTGGACTAGGACCAGATTTCCTTAACATGACTCCCAAAGCGCAAGAAATAAAAGCACGAATCAATGATTGGGATAGAGTGAAACTAAAAAGCTTCTTCTCAGCAAAGGAAACAATCAGCAATGTGAAGAGAGAGCCTTCAGAGTGGGAGAAAATCTTTGCCACACACACTTCGGACAGAGCACTAATCTCCAGAATCTACCAAGTACTCAAAAATCTTTACACCACGAACACCAATAACCCAATCAATAAATGGGCCAGGAAATGAACAGACACTTTACAGAGGAAGATCTACAAGCAATCAACAGATTTATGAAAAAATGTTCAACATCACTCGTTATAAGAGAAATGCAAATCAAAACCACCTTTAGATTTCATCTTACCCCAATTAGTTCTTTTATCAAGAACACAGGCAACAACAGGTTTTGGCGAGGATGTGGGGAAAAGGGTACACTCATACATTGCTGGTGGGAGTGCAAGTTGGTGCAGCCACTCTGGAAAGCAGTGTGGAGATTCCTTAGAAAACTTGGAATGGATCCACCATTTGACCCTGCTATCCCATTCCTTGGCTTATACCCAAAGGACTTAAAATCAGATTGCCTCAGTGATGCAGCCACATCAATGTTCATAGCTGCTCAATTCACAATAGCTAGATTGTGGAATCAACCTAGATGCCCTTCAGTAGATGAATGGATAAAGAAACTGTGGTATATATACACAATGGAATATTACTCAGCCATAAAGAAGAATAAAATTATGGTATTTGTAGGTAAATGGATGATGTTGGAAACTCTTATGCTAAGTGAGATCAGCCAATCCCAAAAATCCAAAAGCCGAATGGTCTCTCTGATAAATGAATGATGATGCATAATTTGGGGGGGAAAGATGGCAAGAATGGAGGAAAGATAGCTAGCATAGAGGGAAGGGAGGGGTGGGGGTGGGTGGGGGGTAAAATTAATAACAGAATGTGTGACAGATACCATTGCCCTGTGTACATGCATGAATGCACAGATGGTGTGACTCTACTTTGTGTACAACCAGTGAAACAATAGCTGTACTCCATTTGTGTTCAATGAATCAATAAGTAAATAATAAAAAAAATTAAATTAAAAAAAAAGAAGAAAATGCTTATTTTTGGTGTAAAGTTGCGTGAGTTCTTTATAAGTTCTGGAGATTAGTGCTCTGTCTGAAGTGCATGTGGAAAGGATTTTCTCCCACTCTGTAGGCTCTCTTTTCACATTATTGATTGTATCCTTTGCTGAGAAAAAGCTTCTTAGTTTGAATCTATCCCATTTATTGTTTCTTGCTTTGATTTCTCATACTTTGGAAGTCTTATTAAGGAAGTGTCATCCTAAGCTAACATGATGATGATTCAGGCCTACATTGTCTTTTATTTGTTGCAGGGCCTGTGGTCTAATTCCTAAGTCCTTGATCCATTTTGAGTTGAGTTTTGTGAAGGGTGAGTGAGGTTTAATTTCATTTAACTGCATATGGATTTCCAGTTTTCCCAGCACCATTTGTTGAACAGGCTATCTTTTATCCATTGTATGCTTTTGGCTCCTTTGTCTAGTATGAGGTAACTGTATTTTTGTGGGTTTGTCTCTGTGTCTTCTATTCTGTGTCATTGGTCTGCCTGTCTATTTTGGTGCCAATACCATGCTGTTTTTGTTACTATTACTCTGTAGTATAGTTTAAAGTCTGGTATTGTGACACCTCCTGCTTTACTTTTCCTGCTCAGGATTGTTTTGACAATTTGAGGTCTCTTATTCTTCCAGATGAAGTACATGGTTGCTTTCTCTATTTGAACCCAATCAATAAATGGGCCAAGAAACTGGACAGACACTTTACAGAAGAAGATATATAGGAAATTAATAAATATATGAAAAAGTGTTCAACAACTCTAGTAGCTAGAGAAATGAAAACTAAAACAACTCTAAGATTTCACCTTACTCCAATTAGAATGGCTATTATCAAGAACACAAACAATAATAGACGTTGGCATGGATGTGGGAAAAAAGACGCAGTTGTACATTGCTGGTAGAGTTACAAATTGGTATAGCCACTCTGGAAAGCAGTGTGAAGATTCTTCAGAAAACTTGGAATGGAGCCACCTTTTGACCCAGTTATCTCACTCCTTGGTTTATACCCAGAGGACTTAAAATCAGCATACTACAGTAACATAGCCACATCAATGTTTATAGCAGCTCAATTCACAATAGCTAGATTGTGGAACCAACCTAGATGCCCTTCAACAGATGAATGGATAAAGAAACTGTGGTATATATACACAATGGAATATTATTCAGTCATAAAGAAGAATAATATTATGGCATTTGCAGATAAATGAATGGAATTGGAGACTATCATGCTAAGTGAAAGAAGCCAAGCCCCAAAAAACCAAAGGCCGAATGTTTTCCCTGATAAGTGGATAATGATATTTAATGGGGGTTGGGAGGTAGGGGGTGAGAGAAGAATGGAGGAACTTTAGATTATGTAGAGGGAAATGAGAGGGAGGGGAGTATGAAAATGCTGGAACGAGACAGACACCATAACCCTATTCACATATATGATTGCACGCATGGTGTGAATGTGCATCATGTACAACCATAGAAATGAAGAGATGTACCCCATTTGTATACAATGAATCAAAATGCAGTCTGTAAAAATAAAAAAAATTAAAAGAAAGCATTTATTATTTTCTGAGACCCATGTTAACACTTTGCATTTTCTCATTTAATACTGAAAACAATCATATGAGCTCAGCACCTTTATTATCTCATTTCACCTACAATGTAATTGATGAACACTTGCTGAAGGTAGTGCTAATAAATGAGGTAATTAGAATTTAAACTCAGGTGCTCTGTCTGCCTGTTTTTCTCTCACCTCCTTCCCTCCATCTTCACCATATCAATGATCAAACTTGTATTTATTCTTTATGTCTCAGGTTAAAAGTGTTCACCTAAAGGAAGTCCTCTATATAAGTCAGGAGTATCATCACCCAATGGCACAGATAATCTTAAAAATTCAAGCTAAATCGTTGGAATATTTGTCTTTTCACATATTAAGAAAGTAGACTACCCAGCCACTCAATCTTTTCATCAGAGATTATGTCTCATTTCTCCTCCACCATTCTGGCTACCATCTTTATGCTTACTATCTCAAGGAGCAATATGACTATTGTGTCTTTAGACATCATGTCTGTAATTGCAGGCAAAAAGAAGGTAAAATGTTAAAGAATGAAGGAATTTTCTTCTACTGGTGTAGCTTTGACATTTTCTTTGGGAAAAAAAAAGCAAGTCCCAGCCAGAATCATATCATGTAGTTACCCTAGCTGCTGAGAAGGGGTAATCTTTTATCAGTCTTTTGTAATAAAAGTCAAAGAAGAAAGATGAAATTAAATGCTAAATGACACAGTGTCTTTCTAGTCCTCCCTAGATTAGGTTAGGACTTATCACCTCTGCACTACTTTGAACAAATTGTAATTAGTATTCTCTTTAGATACTATAGATGGGAGGTTCCATGATAAACGTTCTCTGATAAATCCTTATTCTATACTCTGGGAGTTATGCCACACTCCAACTCATTTCCTTAATCATATAGCAATAGAGAGGCATCTGTCCATTTTATTTTCTATTTTCTGTTATAAACTATCAAATTTGTAATAAATGTTTTTAAAAAATATTTCCATTTTACTGAGATTTTCCTTCACAAAAAAGGGTTATAATAAACATATTCTTGAAAGAAATTCACAGGAGTAAATGAGGTTATATATCTATAAAACCTCCTATAACATATCTATAACATAATCTAAATTGATAATATGATAATCTCCCACAATCCCATGTTCATGTATATGGTATACATACATATACACACATGTAAATATACACACATGTATGTATACACACATAATTATATGCATATATGTCATACATACATATATGTGCATACCATAATTTTCTATTCATTTATCCATCAACAGACATGTAGGTTGCTTCTGTGTCTTGGCTATGATAAAAAATGCTGCAATAAACATGGGAATACAGATACCTCTACAAGGTGCTGATTTCATTTCCTTTGGATATATTATGGTTTCAATGTGAGGTGTCACAATGCAAGAAGGTTCAGAGGAGAAATGATTGGGTTGTGAGAGTCTTAACCCAATCAGTGAATTAATCCCCTGATAAGGATTAACTGAGTGGTAACTGAAGTGTTAGGGTATGGCTGGAGGAGGTGGGAATTGGGGGCATGGTTTTGGGGTACATAATTTTATCTGGCAAGTAGAGAACGCTCTCTCTGCTTGCTGATCATCATGTGAGCTGCTTCTCTCTGTTACACTCTCCCGCCATGATGTTCAGCCTCAACTCAAGCTGTGAGGAATAGAGCCCACAGTCCATGAATTGAGACCTCTGAAACCATGAGCCACCAAATAAATGTTTCCTCCTTGAAAATTGTTCTGGTCAGGTCCTTTGGTCACAAAAGTGAAAAAGCTGACTAAAACAGGATATATATCCAGAAGGGTTGATGGATTTTATGGCAGATATATATTCTCCCAAGTATGCTTAACCACTGAACAACATCCCCAGCCCTTTTTATGTTGTATTTTGAGACAGGGTCTTGCTAAGTTGCTGAGGCTGGATTTGAACATATGTTCCTCCTGTCTCAGACTCCCAAGTCACTAGGATAGCAGATGTGCACCATCATGCCTGGTTACAGTTATATTTTTAATTTTTTAAGGAAAATCTGTGCAATTTTCCATAATGGCTTTACAATGAACATATCACCAACAGTGTACCAGGATTTCATTTTCCCTATATGCTCACCAACATGTGCTAAATTTCATATTCTTTATCATAGCTTTCTGAATGATTGTGAGGTGATATTTCATTATGGTTTTGATTTTGCCCTTCCTTGATAATTGCTGATATTAAGCACATTTTCAGGTATCTTTTGGTCATTGATACATATTCCCTTGAAAAAAAGTGTATTCAGTTCTTTTGCCAAATTTTTAATTGAATTATTGTGTTTTCTTTTCACTACTGACTTATAGAAATTCCTTATATATTTTGGCTATTAACCCTTTACCAGATAAATAGTTTGCAAATGCTTTCTCACATAAAATGGATTTCCTCTTTCATTTTACTTACTGTTTCCATTGCTATGCAGAAATGTTTTGGTTTTATGTAGTGCCACTAGTTTGTTTCTGTTTTTGTGGCCTGTGCTTTTGGTTTTCTATCCATATAATCAGAGCCAAGACCAATATCAAGGAGCTTTATACTTGTATTTACTTGTAGGAGACTTACAGTTTAGTGTCTTATGTTTAAGACTTTAATCCATTTTGAGTTAATTTTTGCAAATCGTGGGAGATGTTGTCTAATTTCTTTCTTTTACATGCAGACATCCAATTTTCCCAACAGCATTTATAGAAGAGCATATTATTTTCTCTTTCTGTATTCTCAGCACCCTTGTTAAAGATTAGTTGACTGTATGTGCTTGAGTCTACTTCTCAGCTTTCTATTCTGTTCTATTGGTCCATGGGTATGCTTTTATATCATTACCATTGAGAAATTTGTTTGAATATCTTAAAAAGCAAGCATTTTTGCTTGACCTACCTGCAGAATAGTTATATGTAACTCTAGGAACTAATAGCAAGTGAAAGAGATGGTCCTGCATCTTTTACTGGGTTATCTGGGAATGTCTAAAACAAACTCAGCTACAAAACTATGTGAAGTTAAACACAAAGGTTAATGAAAGAAAAGCCATGGTTAAGGGGCTGTCCTAACATTTGTCTTCTACATGGCCAGCATCATTCACCATATTGCAGATAAAAGTTGTAACCCTTCCCATGCCATAGCAGTTGTTGCTCGAACTGAGAGTATTTGGGCTAGACCAATAAAGGTAGTACAGTAGGTTATCAGGCACTGTTTTCATGTTGGTAATATGTTGACCTATAGTATAACCTATAGAAGAAAAGATGGAGCTGTAAATGACAGAGAAATGCACAGAATGGAAGCAGGTTAGATGGGATCCCTAGGATTCTTTTTTTAAATATTCGGGACAAAAATATAGGAAAAAGCTTTTCTTCACTTATTACCTAAATATAATTTGAAATAAATGCAAATACAATAGCTGGGAGTTGGTGCCAGAGTTACAGCTCCAGAATTCACAGTGAGGTGTCTGGGAGGTTAACAGCATAGGACAAGTCAATATATGTCAGTTTTATTGGTCTAATATTTCTTTTGCTCTAGGATTAATTGTAACTTCAGAATCTAGAGGCACTCGTGTAAGAGGAAAAGTCCTATAAATAATAGACTCTTAGAATTTTATTGCTGAAACTTACAGACCTTAGAGATCACATGGTATAGCCCATACATTTTATGCATGAAGAAATTTAGCCACAAAGGTAGTAATTGACCTAATTGTTGTATAGCTTCTTTATAGCACAGTCTGACCACCAGTCTCCATCTGGGATGTTTTCCAGCAAGCCACCCTGAATCCATTGTCTTCAAAAACACACTGAAAATGTACCATTTTTGTTTGTTTTCTTCTCTTCCACTGATAAAACTTTCACTTTATGTGAAAGAGCAATTGAATTAGCATGTTTATGAAAGTTGATCTGTCTCAACAAAATTCTTCTTCAGTACTATGCTTATCTTTCTTTCCCCATCTTCCATTTTTTCCCTTTTCTTCCCTCCTTCCTTATTTTTATATTCTGTTCCTTATTTCCCCTCCCTCTCATCCATCTCCCTTTTCTCTTTTTTCCATATCTATAATTGAGCTACATATAAAATAAACACTATGGGCAATTATCAAATTGATCTCTCATGCACCAAAGGTATTCAAATAGATAAGCTAAAGATTTTTAGTGTAATAAGTTGATCTTATTTCAGATTAATTGTAAATAACAGTAAATAAATTTAATTTCATATGATTAATTAATATCTCAAAGTCTTATATTTCATATGAGGAAATTGAGCTCTATTGACACCTTCATAGGGAAATTCTTCTAATGGAGTTTTGAACCATAACTTTCAACAGTCACTCATGCTTCAGAAGAATAATCAGAATTAATGAGTTGAGAAATTGCTTTTATTGCCAGTAGCACTGGCTAATAAATATCTAAAATGGCCATAAAATTTGAATGTGATTGGTTCCAACTGAGACCTTCAAATTTTAGATGAGGCCTAGTAATGAAACAATGAGAAGGATGCTGTACGAGTCATTGGTTTCTTTGGTCTCAGATCTGTTTAGATTATCTACTGCTATAGAACAACCCACACATATTTAGTGGCTTATACATGACAGTGTTGATTTTTGCTTATGGATCTCGAGTTTTAAATGCACTCAATAAGGACATTGTCTCTGCTCTGTGTGGCATCTGCAGGGGTAACTCAAAAGATGTGTGCTGGAATCATCTAAAAGTTCACTCCCTTGATGCTAGCTTGTCAGTTGGAACTTGAGCTGGGACTTTGACTGAAACACATACATGGCCCTTTTCTTATCTCTGTTTGGCTATTATTAATCACTAGACTAACTTACTGCCCTATGTTTGAATTCTAAGATATTTTTAAAATGTGCAATTATTTCCCTGTATTAAATTTCCTGTTATAGTGTACCATAAAGATCCTGGGTTCCAAGATAAAGCTTCAAAGAGAGAGGGAGGGAGAAAAGGGAGGGAGAAGGAAGAAAAGAGAGAGGCAGGAGAGAGAAAGAAGGGGGGATTGGAAGAACAAGGTAGATGCTATATCCTCTTTTATAAATTCATGCAGCCACTTGGTACATTCTGTTCCTTAGAAGCAAGCAACTAAAGCTGAACTTATTCAAAAGAAAGGGGGAATTAGACTCCACTTTTCAAATCAAGAGTGCCAAAGAATTTGCAAATGTGTCTTAAAACCACTATAGTTTCCCTCCTTTAGTCATTTCCTTGATTGGTCAGATCCAATCTCTCTTGTTCCCTCTGCTTATCTATATTTCAGGTCATTCGCTTTTGCACACTACATTTCCCAGGACTCTGTGCCTGTTGTTTCTGCTGAGGAGCAGCTAGTGGAAGGCATTGACAGGAAATTGGAGGGCAAGAGGAGGGGGAAACATGATGATGTGTTCCTTCTCTATCTGCTTTAGGTAAAGTCTTCGGCAATACATACACCTCATTTTTGGTTTCAGTTCCCACTGGGAGTCAGTAGTTCCTGCATTTGGTACCATCGCCTCTCCCTTCAGTCCCTGCACCACTGGCAGTGGTGCCAACTGACTTCAGCTGCTAAACCATGGATAGCCTTCCCCTCTTCTGTTTGGCCTTCTGAGTTTTTTTTGTTTTTGTTTTGTTTTGTTTTGGGGGTGGGTTGCAAGGCACATTTTGTAATTAGTTCCATGTATAAGCTTTTAACAGCTATCCCAAAGAATTTTGCTTTTCTGACTGCATATTGACTGACACATAGGGGAAGAAAAGTCAAAGAACACAAATTTTAAATGATGATGATTTCATTGAGAAGTTGAAAACATGTTTAGGCCTGTGATCCAATTATACAAATTTTTCAGAATGGTAGCCATGAAATGATAACAATGTACTACATTTTATCCATATGTATGAAAAAACAAGTAAATAGAAAGTGTTGTGGTATACCTAATTAACTGGGTCATAAGTGCTGAATAGGTTCAGGACAATACTAGAAATTAGATCCATCATAATATAGAGTCAAAGTGGTAATTTTTAATAAATAAAGATTTTCAATATTTCTACTGAGTTGAATAAATTTCCCCTTTTTCATATTTAAAAGTTTTTCCTTAACACCTAGTAATTGTATATGTATTTTAGGTTACTGTGTGATATTTTAATACATGTAAAGGACATGAAATGACCATATTCAACTGATAATACCAATCAAGGCAAGGAAAATGGTAGTACATTTTTCACATGCTCATCAACAAAGTTTCACTGGGACCACTGCATTGCCTAAAGAATCTGTTCTCTCATTTCCCAAACTCTTATTCCAACATCAGTAACTGAACTTTTTTATTGGGTAAAATCAATTTTCATGTGCTCTTTTTATGTGCTATCATATTACAAGGAACTTAAGTTTATGTTCAAATAAAGAGGTTCCTTGAAATTTCAAAATCAAAAATGGCCATTAAAAACTCATAAGAGTAACAACAAAAGCTTCATGATTTTTTGGAGGAAAGTAGGAGGGCAATTTGGAGGAATTTCGGTGCTCAGTGGGGTAGCATTACAGGAGCTATGAAATTATGCAACTGCTTCCTTTCCTTACATTACAGATACAATTTATTTGGTTTTTTTACTTGAAAATTGAAGTCACTAATCTTATGATTCCTATGCTGCCTTGACTTTGTTAATAATTAAATTCTTTTGCTTGGCATATCTTTAATTTGAACCATAGTGTTTGAGAACTTCCAATCTGTGAATCTGTGTTAATGCATTATTGAACATTCTTCCTACAGTTCTTTGGTTTTCATTTTGCTCCTCTAGCCTATTCATTACTCAGTCTCTAAAACACCAAGCTTGTGGCTTTTCTTAGAAAGTGCATTGCTGATAGCATGTCTTTTTGTGTGTGCCACTCTTTTTTCCCTTTGTAGGAGAGTCTTAGGTTTTATTGATGGCTCTGTCAGCCAGGACAGGTAGTTTTATGTCAAGTGTAGAAGCATTGGTCCTTTCTTCTGTAGCTGCAGAATCTATGCCCCTACAGATATCTTTCTCAGGAAGAAGCAAAGTCACCTAATATAACAAAGTATGTGTACAAACTAGTGTTTCTTTGGAGGAAGCTTGCACATATCAAAGGATATCTGGTATATTCTTAAAATATTTAGCAGACTCTCTGACAAGGACAGTGTAGTCCAGGCACAGCTCCCCAACGACTTTTATAATCTGTGCTTTTGTAGGTTTCAGAGTTAAGAGGAAAACTCATGATAGTCTCAAAATAATTCCTGACTGATCTCATTCAGAGTTCACTGATTAATATGAAGGAGTGATTAAATGTCAGATGTATCAGGATTTGAAGATTATAAGATGCCTCCTAATCCCAAATGATTAAGAGTAAATGATGAAGATTGTGTTCATTGCTGTGACAAAATGTCTAATATAAGCAAATTAAAAGGAGGAAAGATTTGTTTTGGCTCATAGTTTTAGAGGTTTCAGTCCATGGTCGCTTAGCTCTGTTGTTTCTGGCCCTATGGTGAGGTGGAACGTCATGATGAGGAATGTGTGTAGGGAAAAGTTGTTTACCTCACAGTGGTCAGAAAGTGTTGGGGGAAGGGGACAGGGCAAAATACTCTCTTCAAGAGCATGCACCCCATGACTTGCTTACTCCAACTAGGTTCCCCCTCCTAAAGTTTCCACCATCTACAAATAGCCCATGAAGCTATGAATTCATCAATGATTTAATTCATTGATGAGGTCTGTGCTCCCATGATCCAATCAATCACCTCCCAAAAGGCCACACTACTGCACTGGAGAACCAAGCCTTCAGCATATGACCTTTTGGGGGACTTTTCAGTTTCAAACCATAACAAGGCTCCTTTTCCTTTAAATATTATCACTGATACTTATAGTAGTTCAGTATTCCCTTACTCTCAACTAAGATGTCATAATTGTTTTTTTCCAATATTTTTATTGGTGCATTTTAGTTGTATATAATGGTGGAATTTGTTGTTACACATTCATACATGCACATAATAGAGCAATATTACTTGACCAATATCACACTCCAAGACTTCCTCCCTCCTTCCCCTCTCCTTTTCCTCTATTCTACTGCTCTCCCACTGATTTTCATGAGTTCTTTCCTCATCTTTCTTTTCCTTTCTAGCTTCTACATATGAGAGAAAACACATGACCTTGGACTTCTGAGTTTGACTTATTTATCTAACAATGATCTCAAGTTTCATCCATTTCCCTGCAAATTACATAATTTCATTCTTCTTTATGACTGAATAAAATTCCATTGTGTATATGTTCCACATTTTCTTCATCCATTCATCCACTGAACCACTTAGGCTAGTTCCAGAGTTTGGCTGTTGTGAATTGTGCCGCTATAAACGTGGTATGCATATATCACTATGGTATGATGACTCTAATTCTTTAGGGTAAATACTGAGGAGTAGGGTAGCTGGGTCATATGGTGGTTCAATGCCTAGTTTTTTGAGGAATCTCCATACTGATTTACATCGTGGTTGTACTGATCTACAATCCCACCAACTGTGTAAAAGTGCTTCTTTTTCTCCAAATCCTCTCCAGAATTTATTATATTTTACATTGTTGATAGCTGCCATTCTGAGATGTCATACTTATTATCTAGTTTCCCTCATTCTAGTGTCTTGTAAGTTCTACAAGTCACCTGAAAATTATGGTATGCTTATATTTTGAGAGAAAGAAAAAGAAACATTTTTAAGAAACACTTATGATAATTCATTCATTTCAACATTTATTAATTCCTCCTTGGTTTCACACACTGTGCTAAACACTGTAAATTATTAACAAATGGAATATAGTTTCATTTCTAATATGTCAATACATATTTATGGCAATACCTCCTGAAGTTGCTAGTTTTATTTTTGTCCTGTCTTGACTCTGTTAATAATTGTACAATTATATGATCTTATGTACCACATACTTCTCTTTAGAATTTCCTTTTCTGCCTTCTCTATTTGGGATAGGGATCCTGACCTACTTGCTCCTTCTTCAATATCCAGCCCCAAACAACTGTTCTATTTTCTGTGAAGATTCTACTCTTCCTCTTCTGAGTGTCATGAGCACCAATCATTTGTGCTTGAGTGTTTATTCATTGCCTTCTTGTCAACAATGTAATATACATCTTGTTATCACCAATGCCTGGCACATTTTAGATGTTCCATTAACATGAACCACTATTGATTGGGGTAAAATAACTTAAGGGTGTCTTGTATGTGCAGAGTGGACTGTTTCATAAAAAAGTGATCAAGAAAGACTCTCACCCCATAATCTTCCCATGAAGAATCTAAAGAGATTTTCTTCTAAAGAGAATGATGAAGCAAACCCTATACATATCTTAAAGATGGTTGCTCTTCATTGAAACATCCTTGAAAATGGAATTGGGGCATTTTCTATCTCCCAAGAGCAGTGCCTCTCAGTATTGAGAACTTTTTTTTTATATTGCTAATGGTATTTTCATCAATTCAAATGAAGAAGCTGTTTGGCATCAGAGTTTTGGCTGGCACTATCATGCTAATCACATTGGCATTTTTCCCCATTTTTTGACCAAAGAGAAAAGGTTATAAAGAGATTGCTGCATTGGAGGTAAGGAAAGCAAGTCATGAAAGACTCTAGGTACAGTCAAAAATTGCATTAAAAATACAAGTATATTGCCCAGATTGATGGGTGTCATCATTTTCTCCCAGATATCCATCAGAGCATAATACTAATTCTCTATTCATTTTTATGTGTATAAATTTGCATGGAAGAAAACATTGAACTAATGGGTGCTAAACATTTTCATTCTGAGGTACAAATTTAGTCATGCTGAATATTTTAAAATACAATAGTCTGAAACTAATGTGAAAACCAACCTTGTCCAATAGCTGTGGACTCAGAAGAGTGCTAAAATCCCTAGCAGAAACATGGGTCATTAAGTACTTTCTGGCAACAAATGAGCACAGGGAATTATCAAACATTACAGCATTTTATCAATTCATTGAGAAAAGTTGTTGGTCAGGTATTGAGAAGATTACCTATCGTTATATTAATGTGTCCCACTGATGTTGTATCTTAGTGAAAATTTAAAGTCAGGGGAGGCAGCACACACCTGTAATCCCAGAAACTCAGGAGGTTGAGGCAGGAGGATCATGAGTTCAAAGCCAGCCTCAGAAACTTAGTGAGGCCTTACTTAGTGAGAATCTGTCTCGACCTAAAAGAAACAAAAATAAAAAGGGTTGGGGATGTGGCTCAGTGGTTAAGCACCCCTGGGTTCAATCACTAGTACCAAAAAATGTAGGGGGTGTGCTGATCAGTGTGTACCATATTGTGCAGGAGCTATACTGGATACCTGCCATTTATTTCTCTGTACCTGCTCTCATCCCTTCCTTTCCCTGATCCTTTGCCATGGTACCAATACAGACATCAGTATACCTCCTATACCTTCTGCTTCTGGTTAGGTTTAGCCTCTGGGGAACCCTGAAATACTTTGTACTTAGTAACTATCAACCATCTATGAATTACTTTAATTTTAGTATGCCATATGTTTCCTGACAAAACAAGGTAAAACTGGAAGCAATGAAGCTTTGTTTAGTGAAGTATTCTCAAACAGCAGAAAAGGATTTGGATCATATAAATGTCATTGTGTATTTAAGAACACCAACTTTCTTTAATGAAGATCAAAAGACAAAGCATAAAATATGTGGTAGGTTTAAAGGAGAAAAGGTGAGCAAAAGAACATGCAGGTAATTTGGACCAATGCTACTTTACTCACCTGTAAAACATTAGTTCTCAAAAATAGCATGTCCAGACATTGCATAGATCATAACTCCTATTGAAAATTTATAACATGTCCTTTTAAACTAAATCATAAACATTTTCTGGATAAATAGTTCTTACAGGAAATAAATACCCTTATCAGAGTAGAAAATCATATACACAAGTATTCCTTTTATTTTTGGCATTTAAAAATATTTATTGATACATAATAATTATATGTATTTATGAGGTACAGTGTGATAATTCACTATGTGTATATAATTTAGTCAAATCAAGGTAATTAGTATTTTCATCTCCTTAAACATTTATCATTACCTTTGTTGGGAAACATTTGAACTCCTCACTTCTAGTTCTTTAAAACATATATAATAAATTTTTGGAAACTATAGCTACCCTACTGTGCTATAGAATACCAGTATTGTAAGTATATTCCTCCTAACTATATTTTACTACCTATTACCCAACTTCCTTCTATCTTCCCCACATTCCCTTCCTAAACTCTGGAACCACTGCTCTGATCTCTATTGCTATGAACATTTTTGGCTTCCACATAGCAAGTATAGGTGATGTTTATCATTCTGTGCTGACTCACTTCACTTAATATAATCTCCTCGAGTTCCTTCCATGTTGCCATAAATGACAGGATTCCATTCTTTTTTATGGCTGAGTACTATTGTGTTGTGTATATATAATACATTTTTTATTTATTCATCTGTTGATGTATACCTCAGTTGATTCCATACCTTGGCTATTGTGAATAGTGCTGCAATGAACATACAGTGCAGTTTTCCTTTTATATATTGATTTCATTTCCTTTAAATATATACTCAGCAACAGAATAACTGGTGTGTTAGTCATTTTTCCATTGCCATAACTAAACGCCTGAGGCAATAAACTTAAAAAGAGGAAAGGTATACTATATCTCACAGTATGGGAGGTTTCCATTCATGATTGACTGACCATGTTGCTTCTGGACTTGTGGTGAAGTGGTGTATCATGGTAGAACATGTAGTAGAGAATACTCAATCCCCTCATGGCTGTGAACAAAAGAGAGAAAAAGGACCAAGCAATTGTTCCACAACCCCCTTCAAGGTCATCCTTCCAATGTCCTAAAACCTCCTCCAAGGCCTTACATTTATTTATTTATTTATTTTTTTTTTTTTGGTGCTGAGGATCGAACTCAGGGCCTCGTGCTTGCAAGGCACTCTACCAACAGAGCTAAATCCCCAGCCCTTTACATTTTAATTTCTACCACCTCCCTATTGCTCCAACTTGAAGACTAATAAGCCTTTATCACCTGGGATTTTGAAGGACAGTTTAGATTCAAACTATAGCAGCTGGATCACATGGTAGATTTATTTTTAGTTTTTTGAAGACTCCATACTGTCCTAACTTACATTCTCACCACACAATGTATAAGAGATCTTTCTCCACAACCTTATCAGCATTTGTTATTCCTCTGTCATTTTGATTATAGCCATTCTAAATGAGATGAGATAATATTACATTATGATTTTGATTTGCATTTCTCTGATGATTGGTGATATTGAGCATTTTTTCATCTACTTGGTAATTTCTACATCTTCTTTTGAGAAATGTCTATTCAGATCATTTGCCCCATTTTAAAATGGGATTACTTGGGGTTGTGTTGTTGTTACTGTTGTTGTTGTTGTTGTTGCTGTTGTTACTGCTGGTTTGCTGTTGAGATTTTTAGAATTTCTTGTATATTCTAGATATTCATTCCTTGTCTCATTCTTTAGATTCTCTTTATTCTGTTGATTATTTTTTATATAATTTGTCCATTTTTGCTTTTGTTGCTTGTGCCTTTGGTATCATTATCCAAAAAAATCATTGCCTATAATAGTATCTTAAAATGTTTTCTCTTGTTTTTTCTTTTCTTTTTTGTTTTTTGGTAGTTGTAGGATTTTAGGTCTTATCTTTAGGTCTTTGATCCATTTTGTGTTGGTTTTTATATATGGCAAGAGGGTTCTAATTTCATTCTTTTTCATATGTAGTTTTCCCAGCACCATCTACTGAAAATACTTTCTCCAAAGTGTATTGTTGTTGCCTTCTTGAAAATCAGTTGTTTGTACATGTGTGGATTTATTTCTGAATTCTCTGTTCTGTTACACTGGTCTATGGTTTATTCCAGCACCATACCTTTTTGGTTACAGTAGCTTTGTAGCTACTGTACAAACATGGATGAACTATAGCTACAATAGCTACAGTAGCTTCTTGAGATTAGATAATGTTATTTCTCCTGCTTTTCTCATTTTGTTCAAGATTGCTTTGACCATTTGATTTCTTCTGTAGTCATACATGTTTTTTCTTCCTTTTTGATTCTATTCCTGTGAGGAATAAGGTTGGTATTTTTATGGTGATTACATTGAGTCTATTAATCACTTTTGGTAGTATGGAAATTTTAATCAATTTTTTTACACATGAACTTGGGATTTTTTTCTTTTTTTTGTCTTCTTCAATTGCTTTAATCAATCAGTGTTTTATAATTTTCATTTTGCAGGTCATTTACTTCCTTGGTTATTTTTTCCTAGGTATTTTTTTCATAGCTGTTGTGAATGGAGTTGCTTCCTTAATTTCCTTTTAACCTAGTTTGTTATTGGTGCATGAAAATGCTACTGGTGTTTGTATATTTATTTTTTGTTTTGCAGCTTTACCTAGTTTATTAATTCTGACAGTTTTTAGGTAGAGTCTTTAGTTTTTTCTATATCTAAAATCATGTCATGTGTGAATAGGGATAATTTGAAAGTTTCTTTCCTATTTGAATTTCCCTTCTTTTCTTTCTCTTGCTTAATTGCTCAGGCTAAGACTTCCAGTACTATGTTGAATAAGAGTAGGGAAAGTGAACAACCAATCTTGTTCTGGATCTTAGAGGAAATGCTTTCAACTTTTCCCTGTTCACTGTGATGTTGGCAATGGAATTGGCACATATAGCCTTTTTTGTTTTGAGGTATGGTACTTCTATTCCTCATTTGTTGAACATTTTTATGAAGAAGTGCTGGATTTTATTGCATGCTTCTTTTGCATCTATTAAAATGACAATATGGCTTTTGTCCTTCATTCTGTTGATATGATGAATTATGGTTATTGATTAGCTATGTTGAACCATCTTTTAACAGTAGGATAAATCCCACTTTATCATGTTGTGTAATCTTTTTGATGTGCTGTTGGACTCAGTTTGCTTGTATTTTATTGAGAATTTTTCATCCATGTTCATCAGAAACATTGGTCTATAGTATTCTTTTTTTCTTCTGTCTTTATCTGATTTTGATATCAAGGGAATGCTGGGATCATACACTGAGTTTGTAAGAGTCCCTGCACACACACTTTTCAAGTTTGTGAAATATTTTGAGAATAATTGGTATCAATGCTTCTTTAAAAGCTTGGTTAGGGTTTGTTTTAGCATAATGAAATTGACCAAATTTTGCTATGTACATAAATGAATATGCCACAGTGAATTTCACCTTTATGTATATCTATAAAGTACCAACTTAAAAAAATAATGTTTTCTCTGATCAGTGGATGATGATTCATAAGGGGGCAGGGTTGGGGTGGGAGTGGGGTTGGGGCCAGAGAAGAATGGAGGACTATGGATGGTGTAGAGGAAAATGGGGCAGGAGGAGGTTGGGGAAGGAAAAATAGTAGACTGAGACAGATAGTATTACCCTATATATATGTATGATGATATGAGTGGTGTGAATCTACATCATGCACAACCATAGAAATGAAAATTTGTACTCTATTTGTGCATAATGAATCAAAATGCAGTCTGTAAATAAAATTTAAAAAAGAAAAGAAGGAACCACATTCATTATTTAAAACAATCATCTGAGATGTAACCTCACGTTAGGCCTTTATTCTTCTACTGTTTATGGATCATGGTAGTGTTCCTAGTAGGCTAACTGAGTCTGGGAGCTAGGGTATTAAGTGATGCATTTATCTGTTAAGCAGGTATTATGTATTTAGTGAGCACAAAGCAAGTTATAGAAGTTGTTGTAACTACATAATAAATATGAAAAACATGATTCCAGAAAAATAAATAAATAAATACAAGGAATACTAGTAGAGTAGAAGAAGGAGAGTAGGGGGAGGGAGGAAGGGAGGAAAATAGGAAGTACTGAGGACTGAAATGAAGCAAATCATATTCCATTCATGTATGATTATGTCAAAATGAACCCCACTACTATATGTAACTATAGTACAGTAATAAAAACATTTTTTTGACGTGGTAAAAATCAGCAATGCAGTCATCCTGTCCTGGACTTTGTTGGGGACTTAATTACTGATTCAATCTCTTTACTCATTAGCGGTTTCTTAAGGTTTTATAAGTTTTCATGGTTCAATTTTAGTAGGTTAAAGTGTTCAGAAATGTATCCATTTCTTCTAAGTTTTCCAATTTGTTGATATATAGTTATTCATAAGAATCCCTAATGGCGCTTTATAGTTCTGTAGTATCAGTTACAATGCCTCCTTTTTCATATCTGATTTTATTTATTTGCCTCTTCCTTCTTTCTGCCTTGGCTTGTCTAGTTAAAGATTGGTTGTTTTTGTTTATCTTTATGAAAACTGGCTTTTGTTGGGTTTTTTCCTTAGTTTTAAGTCTTCATTTTGTTTATTTCTCCTCTGATTTTTGTTATTTCTTTCCATTTATTAATTTTGGAGTTAGTTTGTTCTTACTTTTCTAGTTCTTTGAAGGGTATCATTAAGTTGTTCATTTGAGATCTTTCTATTTTTTGATGTAGACAGCAATGCCTTAACCTTCCTTCTTAGTACTACTCTTACTGCATCCCATTGGTTTTGATATGTTTGTTTTCCATTTTCATTTGTTTGGAGAAATTTTAAATATCTCTTTTTATTTGTACACTCATTGGTCATTTAAGAACACAATGTTTCATTGTCATATGTTTGTACAATTTCTAAAATTCATCATACTGATTTATAGTTTTGTTGTAGTGTGGGTAGAGAACATACAAGATATGCTTTTGCTTTTTTTGAATTTGCTGAGACTCATTTTGTGGCTTAACATATGCTCTATCCTGGAGAATGTCTTGTGTGCTAATGAGAAGCCTGCATATTCTTTAGCTATTGAGTTGAGTGTTATGTAAATGTGTGTTAAGTCCAAGTTTAATCTTGATGCTTCTTGATGAATTTTTCTTCAGGCAATCTGTCCACTTATAAAAGTAAAGTGTTGAATACCCTACTTATTTTGTTGGATTCTATCTCTACATTTAGATGTACTAATATTTCTTTCATATGATCACATATATATTTACAATTTTTTAATTTCCTCTTGTTGAATTGATCCCTTTATCAATATATAGTGATTTTGTCTCCTTTTATAGATTTGACCTAAATTCTGCTTCTTTTGTTGTATGCATAGCTACTTTTTTGTGCTTTTGGTTTCTGTTTTCATGAAACATCTTTTTTTGTCACTTCACTTAAGTCTGTGTGTGTCTTTACTAATGAAGTGAGTTTCATGTAGGCAGTATATCATTGGGTCTTTTGGTTTGTCAATTCAGCCAGTCTATATATTCTAAATGGGGGATTTAATCCATTTATATTCAAGGTTATTACTGATAGGCAAGGAGTCAATACTTTCATTTTTTTTTCTATTTTGTTTATGTCTGTTTTCCTTCAATTGTTGTTCATCTTTGTAGCTTAATAGTTTCCTCTACTGATAAGGTTTGATTTTCTTCTTTCTCTTTTGTGTATATGCTTGACTAATGAGCTTTATACTTTCACATGTCTTTGTGATGCTACATCTAGGACTTTCATTCTAGATCTAGGACTTTCTTAAGTATTTCCTGTAAGGCCTATCTGATGGCGATGAGTTCCCTTGGGTTTTGCTTATCTTGGAAAGCTTTAATTTTCTTTCATTTCTGCAGGATACCTTTGCTGGATATAATATTCTTGGTTGGCAATGTTTTGTCTTTCAGGATATTACATACAACACTGCATTCTTTCTTGGCCTATAAGGTTTCTGCTGAGAAATCTACTATTAATCTAATAGTGATTCCCTTATATATGATTGATGCTTTCCTCTTTCTGTTTTTACATTCTCTCTGCCTTGAAATTTTAGCATTTTGACTATGATATGCCAGAGAAGACATTTTTGGGTCAAATGTAATTGAGTTCCTAGGAGCTTCCTGAACCTAGATGTCCATTTCTTTCCCAATATGTAAAATGGTTTTCAGCTATTATTTCATTAGATAAGTTTTCCATTTCTTTTCCTCTCTCTTCGCCTTCTGTAATACCCATAGTGTGACTATCTATTTACTTAATAATGCCCCATAAGTCTTACAGGCTTTGTATGTATTTTTTCTCCTCCTCTTCTTCCTCCTCTTCCTTTTCTCTTTTTTTTTCTTTTTTTTAAATCTGAGTTTTTCAAAAGCCGTATCTTCAAGCTCAGAAATTATTTCTTTTACTTGGTCTAGTTAGTTTTCAAGGCTTTGGACTGTGTTTTAAAATTTCATTTATTTAATTCTTAACTACAAGATTGCCATTTGGTTTTTTAATGGTCTTTATCATTTTGAAGAATTTCTCATTCAAATCATGAATTGTTTTCCTAATTTCATTGAATTATCTATTTATTTTCTCATGTATCTCATTGAATTTCCTTAAAATTGTTGTTTTGAGTTCTTTTCTTGGCAATTTGTCAATTCCCTTTCCTTTGTAGTCTGTTGCTAGAGAGTTATTTTGTTCCTTTGAAGACATCATGTTATCCTGCTTTTTCGTGCTTCTTGTGCCATATGATGATATTTGTGTTTCCTCTACTGGTTTTGTAGAGTGACTCATCTAATGACTCTTCTAGTGATGTGTCTTAGGGAGTCAGTTGGGTAGGCTTTGGTTTCATGTTGGAGCAGTAGTGTAGTATAGTCTTTGTGTAGCTTCTTCAGCTATAATCAATGTTGGTGAAGCCTATAGGTGTCTCAGTGGCCAAGGCTATAGTGCTTCACCAGCTGGTATGTACCTTTCTTAGGCAGAAAAGATCATTGGAGGTTCCACGCATGACATTTGCAGCTATGGTTGTAAGACATTCAAAATTTTCCTCAGGTAGCATGGAAGCTGGGCTAATCTGGTGGTACCAGACAAATACAGGGCACATGTTTCCCCAGTGGAGGCAGGGCACCTGTCAGTTTCTGAGGATCTTTCAGGGGTGGGATATTGTAATGGGCCTGGTTAGGCATGCTCAGTGCTCCCAGTAACAGAGTAAGGGTGTTTGTTGATGTTTAGGAAGCACATGAATGCTGGGATGTGTTAGTGGGCCTGAGGAAACCACTCATCAGGGGCTGAGGGCTTCACAGGTGTCTTTGCAGTGCCTTAGTATGCCAGGTTGTTCAGGGCATGCTGATCAATTGTTTTGCAGGATGTGGAAAAGGGAATGAGGCCATCTAATAACTTGTTAGAACAGAAAGTACGGTGGTTAGGGCTACCCAGTTGCCTCATATATCTGCAGGAAGGTATGCAGGGCCATTTGAATGTTTTCCATGACTTCTGTAGGCCGAGTCACTCAAATTGGGTCACCTGACTGTTCCAGGGACTACAAGTGGATGGACGGCACTGCCTAGCTAGTTCCTGGAGTCAAAGGCCATGGTGCAGGGGTATGTGGCTTTTTCCTCAGTCTAAGGGTGAGTGGGCTGGTTTATCACCACTGTGGGCTGGTGAGACCACAGGTGGAGTGGGCCCCAAGGTAGTCCCATGCAACAAGAGTTTGGGTGAAGGATGACACAGTGTGAGCTAGTCTCCTTCTCCAGAGTAATGCATCAGTGTGGATTTCCAAGCAGTACCCCAAAGTAGTCTCAGGGCCCGTGAGAGCTACAGGCTTCTCCAGCAGCAAATACTTAAGGTTCTGTGGTGTTAGTGAAAACTGACAGGGCCTCTTGCTTATCCTCTCCCCACTATGTTAACGCCCTCTTTTTTTTTTTTTTTTTTTTTGAGTGACATAAAAAACTGAAATTTATTTCTCAAAGTTCTGGAGACTGGACAATCCAAAATCAACTCACCAGCAGATTTGGTGTCTGATGAGGGCTTTCTGGTTCATAGTGCCTCTTAGTTATGTCCTCAAATGGTGGAAGGGGCAAGGCAGCTCTCTGGGGCCTCTTTTTTAATTTTTAATTTTCATTTTTATTTTTACAGAACGCACTTTAAATCATTGTACACAAGTGTGGTACAATTTTTCATTTCTATGGTTGTACATGATGTAGAAACATATCATTCATGCAATCATACATGTACATAGGGTAATGATATCTGTCTCATTCCACTATCTTTCCTTCCCTTTCCCTTCCCCTCACCTCTTTTCCCTCTACACATTCCAGTGCTCCTCCATTCATCCCTTAAACCCCCACTCCTTTTTGGTTCAGATCCACCTCTCCTGGGGAGAAAAGATAGTAGATGCCTGTGCTTCCTTCTCCTCTTTACCAGGTAATCCTGGCTCTTCAGGCTCTGTGAAGTCTCTGTCATGTCTCCCTTGAACTCCAGCACTCTCTCTCAATCATTCCAGCTGAATAGCGCTTATTCCTTCCCTGATTTAGTTCTTTTTAGTGAGAGAAGCCTGCCAGTCATTTCTACTCAGCCATCCTGCTGACATCAATCCAAATTTCATTTTTTAAATTATGAAACATATATGTGACAATGTACTCATTGTAAAAACTGAAGTAATGTAGAAGGAAATATATAGGAATGCAATGAAAGCTTCCTTTTTTTTCACTTACTTTCCCCTGGCTCCCCACAGTCTCCCTTCTTAAATTTCATAACATAAGAAGTAGTGCATCTTTCCTATGTCTTTCCATTTATTCCAATAAACATAGTTTTAATACAAAAAGTGTCCATACCATACATATTATTCTGTAACTTACTTCTTTTCACCTAACTTTTCTGAAATTTTTCCATCTCTGTACCTAAATATATTAATAACAGCTGACACATAACACTCACTATGTGCCAGGAACATTTAAAGTGTTTTACGTAATCTAACTTATTTAATGCTCAAAATAACTCTACAAAGTAGGATGATAGATGATAGAAACAGGCCCTGTGAAGTTTAGCAACTTACTAAAGATCAAAAGCTGTTAAGTGGCATCTCGTACAATTGAACCCACCTAGGAATTCTTCAGAACTCACACTCTTAACCTGTTCCCTGGACAATCTCTTTAACCACCTTGTTCTTTAAATGATTATATAACATAGTTTAAAATATTATAAACAACACCACTTTATAAGATATTCAAAATATAAAAGAATTTAAATCCCTTTTTCGTCCACCTCACCACAAACAAATTTCTAGTTTCAAAATAGTCGGGTCTGAAGTGGTGTCCAAGAATAAGTATTTTAATAAATATTACCAAGATCATTATGATCAGAGAAATTATTCTCATTTGAGAAAAATGAGAAAAACAAAATAAGAATTACTTGTATAGAATCAGAGTCAGAGAGCTCAATATCTGTATACCCCATATATCCTAAATTGAGAGCTAAGAGCCCTAGAATCTAGTGAGAATTGTCTTAACTCCTACTTTCCTATGCATGCTATTGCCCTCCATAGGTTTTCTTGTTCAGGAGGGTCTAACAACAATAGTCTGAATATCTTATAAGGGCAAGCTTTGTGCTCAACAAAAGAAATCAAGGGGAAGAAGACCTCCTAGTGTAAAGAGGGAGTCAGACAGTAAGTGACATTCAGAAATTATAAGGAAAGAAGAGAACAGGAAATTAAAGAAAATATGATTGTTGATACTAAGTCAAGGATTACTACGTTTCAGAAAACAAGAGATTGCTTTTTAAATGTGTTATGAATCAATTCAAAACCTATTATTTTAGTTACCTTCTTCAATGAAATATTTTTAATGGAGAAAGGTTTTTTTTTCTTAGAAGTTGTAAAATTATCTTCCTCCATTAAAAATAGTTCCTAGCCTAGAGGGTTTCATTTTCATTTCTATTCTAATAGTCCAATAGTTTCCATGTATAGGGAAATTAAAGGAAAACATTAAATACTTATGTTCTACCTCTGGGTATATTTAACTCCACTGAGTAAATTTGTTCCTTTTTCCACACTCATGTTCCTCCAACAGGTAAAATCAAAGATAGAAGAAGTTCTAATACACATTTGACCATGTTATTTGTATAACGAAGACATTGTATGAAAATGGCAACAATTTTTTCTTTGCATCACATTTCATTGTTCACAGAAAGCTGCATTATAAGCCAGTGAGAGAAAGCACCCTATAAGTTCTAAAACATGATGATATAGCAGGTGTTTCTGTGACTTTCCTTATGGAAGAAATAGAGATCAATCAGGGTACATGGGGCCATAAGTACAAGGGTGCAATAAGGGTACAATGAGGGCACAGTGCCTCACTTAACCACTATTTTTAAGGTCAAATGACAGCACCTTGTTTCACGGGGGGGGGGACTATACTATTTTCAATCCATGAGTCATCCACCCACATTCCAGAATCTCTGCATTGCCAGGAAAAATGATATGAAGAAAAGGAGTTTTGCAATTCCTCTCCCTTTCCTATCTCCCTGCCCTTTTTCCTTTGCTTACTTCCTATTCTTGTTTATTGTCTTCTTCCTTCCTTCTTCTACTTTTTTCTTTCTTGTTGTGGAAAATTAAAAATCCTGCCATCCTGAGGATCTTTTCCATAAAATGTTGTAAAAAAAGGAAAACAACTTCATTATTGAATAAGCATTGAACTAGATTATAATGTGCATCATAGGAAATCAGATAAGAGAATAGAAAGACTGAAAGAAATCCCATCCAGTTTTTGCAGTCAACCATGTATAACTCATTACGTATTCATTCTCTAGATTAATGATAACTCATGCCCTTGTAAGAGAACTGGATAGTACCATTTGCTCTATATTCTCTCATGGTTCATCCAAATTCACCTTGTAATTAAGGTTGTTATGTTTAGTTAATTTATTAAATCTAAAAAGTAATACAGCTTCTCATTTCTAGAAGTAAGTGGTTTATTGCTCAGACAATGTGGCTAGGTTACACTCCCAAGATAACAGAAAAATTGGGCCCAATCTTCCTTGATGTCTACACTTCAAAAAGATGATTCTGGAATGCTTAAGGAAAACATTCCCAAGTTGTAGTTAGCATGTGGTTTTCCTAGCCTTTATAAAGATTTACATAAACATCAAAGTGATGGGAGGAAGGATTCACAAATCATGGTTTCTCATGGAAATTTCCTAAGAAGGGGAGAGAGAGGTCTTTTTCCCTTTTGCAACAAGGAAAATTCAATTTTAAACATTTACTCATATTTTCAATGAATAGTTGCTTGACCCATACTATTTGCTAGGAACTGCAAAATGTACAGATATATGATGGCAAAGTTACTGAAATGCTGTGTAGAAACAAATTGAGAGATTTTTCAGTGAGCATGATTTAGCATGAATGTGGTGATGGAAATGGGATGATGGTCATTGTGGGTTTTGGTTTTTTAGCACTGGAGGGTCAGCTTTGTTTTTCTGAGCTAGGAACACAAAAGTCAAATTTTCTTGTTTGCTTTTTAAATTTTATTTTTGATGAGTAAGATCATATATTTATCACAAAAATATAACAGTTTGAAATATTTATGCATTATGAAATGACTGAACTTAGCTAATTAACACATGTACTACTTCATATACTTATAATTTTTTCTGGTAAGAACATTTAAAATCTATTCTCTCAGCAATTTTCAAGAATAAAATACAGTACATTGATATCAACTATAGTCACCATGTTTACAATAGACCTCTTGAAGCTATTCATCCAGTGTAACTGATTTTTATGTGCTTTGGCCAATATCTCCCCAAAGTCACCCTCCAATCCCCAAATTACCACTATTCTATTCCCTACTTCTATGAGATCAGCTATTTTAGATTCCACATATCAGTGAGATCATGAGGTATTTGCTTTTCTGTGCCTGGCTCATTTCAGTTAACACAACACAATGTAAAATAATAAATCCATTATGCAACAATAATAACATAGAAGTTCAAAAAATATAAGTAGAACTACTATATAATCCAACGGTGACAATACTAGGTATATATCCAAAGGAAATGAATTCAGTATGCTAAAGAGATATCTACACTCCCATGTCCATTTGTATCATTATTCGTAATAGCCAAGAAATGGAATGACTTAAGTTCAACAGATGAATGGATAAAGAAACTGAAGTATATGTACATAATGGAGTACTATTCAATGTTAAAAAGGAAGAAAATCCTGTAATTTACAACAATATGGATGAAACTTGCTGTTTTCTTTGGAGATCTTAGCTGTTACTCTCTTTTATATTTTATGATTGAACTAAAAATTTCTAACTTCTGAGTGAGATATGTTCTCATTTCACTTACCATATCTACAAAGACTTAAAAAGAAGCCTTGACAAAAACATGTGACATATTAAGTAGGACCTGGATTAATCAAGGTACTTGACTTTTAACCCCTGTGAATCTGTTTGTTCAAGTCTTATGGGAGAAAATTGCACCAAATGATACCCAAGCCTCCTTTCAATTATTTGTCAAAATAATCTATGGCCTAGCTACTACAAGGATTGGCATGAAAATCAGAGAGTTGTTAGAAATGTACCATCTCAAGCACACTTCAGTTTTGCTGAATAAGAATCTGCATTTTAACAAAATCTTTAGAGTCTATTGCCTAAGTTAAAGTCTGAGAAGCACTGGTTTCCAGTCTGGAAAACAAACAAACAAACAAACAAACAAGAATGAAAAAACTGGTTCAGAAATGTGGAGGAAATTTGGAATATATAGACTAGAGGCAATGACTGACAGGAACAAGAAGTGTAAATTGCAAGAAATAAGGAGAAAAATGCCAGAGCGAGTTGTTGGAGAAAGAAACAGAGTTGATTCTAGCTTCTTTCTGGACCTCAAAAACAGACTAAGGGAAAATGTGATGGAGAGGAATAAAGAAAGAAGAGTCAGTTCCCTCAGGGAGTAAAACACTCTCAAGTGTTCCAGTTTCCAGAAAATTCTTCCTTATGCTAAAAATTATGGGTGTCCTCCCTAAGCTTTCTGCTCCTTTCAAATAAAATAGATTCTTTCCTAGAAAATGTACATTACAAAATCTGACTGGAAAAGGCAAAGATAGTTTAAATGGATAGATGACTATAAAATATTAATAATTTAAACGTCTACCCTTTTTGAGGGCAACAGGTTCAGTTAGTTCCATGGGTCTGTTCTAACAATCTCATTAATACCGTAAATATCTTCTTTGTGACCTCATAAGCTAATTTTGTATGACCTTATAAGCTAACCTCACTTATGAAAATAAATGTAGACATCGTAAATAAAATGTCAGCAAAAAAACTTTCTATTTTGTAAGAATATTAGATCCAAGTATTCATTCCAGGAATGAAAGGATAATTCATATTAAAATTATATTAATATAATTCATCACATTTAAATACCAATGAGAAAATCTTAGTACTTCTAGCAAATGTTAAATTACTTTAACAAAATTTTTAAAACTTTCCCTAATTAAAACTCTTAATAATTTTAAAAGCATAACTTTCTTAACCTGTGAAAGAATATCTACCATGAACTCGTAGGAAACATCATAGTTAACATGGAAACTTGAACAAGTTTCTCATAGGAACAAGACAAGAGTGCTCATTATCTCTACAATATTGTTTTGGAATACCTAGTGAAATTAATAGAGCATTAAAAAGTAAGAAAAGCTAAAAATACTAGAGAGGAAGAGAAAAAAATCATTGTGATTTACAGACAATAAGAACCCAAGAGAAATAACCACATACCTACAAAGCTAATTAGGAAGCCCACTAAGATGGCCAGATATACAATCACAACACCTAAGTCTTTAAAGCTTTGTTATGCACCAGAAATAACCTCTCTAAAGTTGCAATGGAGCCACATCACATATCAATAAATATTTCTTGACTGAACAACAAAATATGCTATGAAAGAATATCTTAGTCACAAGGGCAATAAAAACTATATTTTAAAATATCATAAGAAAGATATTTACAAGAAATGCACAAGATGGATTTTAGAAAAAAAATTATGAAGGACATAAAAGAAAATCTAAAAGTCATACTATAATCATGGATTTAAGAGTTAATATTGAAAATACATTAACTCAGTTCATGAATCCAGTATCAAACAAATTTTTAAGGTATTTAATGATGCATAACAAACTGAATTTCTTTTGTATTGGTACGTTATAAGTATACATAATAGTAAGATTCATTATGCCATGTTTGTACATGCACATAACAATATGCCTTTCAATAGGTGAAAGCATAAGAATAGCTAAAAGATATTTGGGATGAAAAAGAAATATGGCAGATTGACCTTACCAGATTGAAAATGTTCTTTTACAACCACAGTTCTGAAACAATATGGTGCAATCCTGAAGCACACTATTTTCATATTTGATGAAAGGACCTCTTTAAACATTAGGGAAAAGTTGGCCTATTAAATATTATGATAATTGATTACCCATTTAGAAAAAAATCAAATTCTTACTTCATCACCCCAAAAGGAAATTCTAAAGGGCTTAATTTATAAACGTAAACACATGTGCAGAAACATACACTGTGAGTCTATTTAAGAAAAAAATAGAATTCATATTTGGATCTCAGGACACCTCCATAGAAAAGATACAAAGCAATAAAATGATCAAAAGATAGAACCATATTGAATCTAAAACTTCAGCCAAAAAGTTAAAGGAAAAAAAGGAAAGACAAATGACAGACTTTGAAAAACTATTTGCAAGTCAGGTTACAGAATTAATTTCTTCAACTTTGAAAAAGAAAAGAAAAATAAACCTTTTACAGTCAATAAAAAAAAAACAACTCAGTGTAAAATTGAGCATAAGCTATGCATAAATTAAAGGACACAAAATACAACATAAGAATATGTGATCTCTCAATAGAATTTATGAAAAAAATATGTGATTATTCACAGTATTGTTTATTTGATTTGAAAATCTTGACTAGTGAAATATGCCACTCGTTCTCATTATAGAAGGGAATAATTAGAATGTGCCAGGCACTAGTCTAGCCCCTGGAGGTAGAGCAATGAACAAAATAGACGTCTACAAAATAAATTTTTTAATAAAAATAGAAATCCCTGCCCTTGGAGCTTTTAGTTTGGTATACATACAGGGAGTAAAAAACATAAACTCTCAGCTTAAAGATTACTAAAAAATACACTGAACGCCTACCTATTACTCAAGAGATAGAACATTACCAATACCATAGTTAGAGCCTTTTGAACTCTTCAAGAGTAAGCAGTATCCTGACCTTGTAGTAATCATTGTCTTGTGCTTTTCTTTATTCATCCAACAAATATTTGCTAAGTGTCTTCTATTTGTCAGACTATGTATTATGTGTTAAGGACAAATCATTGAACACAAGCAGCTTAAAATCTCTGCCCCTTGGAATTTACTATCCAACAGAGATAAACATATGACATTTAACATGATAGGTGATTTTTGTATGTGTACATAGTGATAAATCCAAGGAAAAGGGAAAAGTAGAGCAGGGTAAATGGCCTTCAGTGGTGTGGGGTGGTGGTGGCAACAACATGGACTTCATTAGCAGGATGCCATATAAGCCCAGACTTGAAGGAGATTAAACATTGGCTAGAGTGATGTGACTGAGGAGAATTCCAAGGACAGCAAAAGGCACAAGAGCGGAGTGAGTGTGTAGGTATTTGGAGAACAAAAAAAGAAACCAATTTGTCAGGAAAGAGTGAGGAAGTAGGTGACTAGCAGGAAAGGAGGTCCAAAAAATGGGAGTGTGGAATGGGATGGAGAGATAGTGTAGGACTTTGATTTTTTAAAAAAACTTCTTTTATTAGCACATTAAAGTTATACATAATAGTGGGGTTCATTTTGACATAATCATACATGCTTGGAACACAATTTTCTCCATTTTAGTCCCTGGTACTTCATCTTTTTCTTCCTTTCTCCCTCCCCCTGTTCTCCTTTCTCTACTCTACACCTCTTCCTTCTATTTATTTCATTATTTTTAAGCTGCTGCTTTACAGGTACACATAAAGCTGGAATTACAGTGGCATATTTTTGCTTTTCCACTGAGTCCTTCACAGTGTTTTAAACAAAGTAGTGACATATGATTTTAAGGGATGTCTCTGTTTGCACTGAATATGAGAATGAACTGTAGTGGGCAAGAATAGAAACAGCCATTCCAATTAGAGGGCACTTCCAACAATCTGAGTGAGAACGGCTATTATAATGGTACCAATAGAGATGGTGAGAAATGCTCAGATTCTGGATATATTTTGATTATAGAGTCAATTGCATTTCTTAGAATTTTGGATATTGAAGGAGGGTTAATTCAGAAGAGTCTGGCATGAATGAAATCTCTCTAAATATTATTAGTTAATATTATTACTATATTGTAACTGTTATTATATCATTTATATTTTAAACCCCTTATGTTACTTGCATTTTGTTTTGACTTTTGTGGTGCTGGGGATAAAACCCAGGGCATCATGCATTCTAGGCAAGCACTCTGCCACTAAGCTTACCTCTACCCTTTATGTTTACTTTTGTGTCATGGTTATTCTAGTCTCCAGATTCAGTACTAAAAATTTTCTTTTTTAATAATTATTATTTTAATGTTAAGACTCCATATCAGATTGCATAAAGAACATTATAATATTTGGTTCCCTAACTACTCACTTTTTCCTGTATCTACTTCTATGTTCCAGCTCTCTTATGTCTGCTCAACCTGCCTCATGACTGACTATGCTACCTTTTTATATCTGTTCACACTTCCTGTGCCACTCTCATATATGTGGGGAACATTTTGAGAACCTATACTGCTCTGATTCTAGGGTAATGAGTTTCTGAATCTCAGCAGCATGGGCCTCTCTGTCACAAAGATACCATATCATTGCATGGGAAGTCCTATGAGACTGTTTCAAGCCCAGTGGATCAGACACAAAATGCAGTTGTTCTTTCCTGCAAGCATTCTAAATCTTCCATTCCCAGTCCCCCAGGGGTTTCTACACACTACTCCACTTTAGTCAATGATTGACTGACGGCACCCCCCCACCTCTCATTGTCCCTCAGCCTAAAGAATCTCATCTAGATTTAAGTCAAAGAAGATTTTCTCTGAATTTTCATCTTCTTTTATTTTATACTAGAATAAGACTTCTAAAATTTTTTAAAAAACTGAACCTTTTCTTAGAGTGTCTTTCCATTTAGGAGATTTTATATCTAACAGAATTGTAGGAAGTGTGGGGCCAGTCAGAGATATCAAGGGAAAAATAATATGTTAATAGGTTTATCTGTAATATATTCATATATCAATCTATTTTGAATTTGTGAAGCCTGGAAAAGTTTTATAATGTTGTTCCGAAATCATGTAACAAGGTTACTTCCAAAGAGAGGGACATAATTGAATGGAGACTTTTTTTTTTAGTTCTTTGAATGCTGTAGAACTTTGATTCTCAAACATTAGTATGAATTAGAATCATTGGAGGTCTCATATGAACTCCGATTGCTAGTTCCTAACCAGAGATTTATATTTTTAACAAATTCCCAGTTAACGCTGACACTGTAGTATTGACAAAAGTATACAGAATTGCAGTCCCATAGTGGAAAATATAATTTAAATTACATTTTAATTATTTTAAATGTTTAAGTCTATCACTCCCTAAGATTTCCCACTGAGTCTGCACAAAAGAATGTTCCCCTTCCTAATGCAACAATTTGAGATGGGCTCAGGAAAATGGTCTTGTTACTTGCCAGTGTCCTCCTCCAAACCAGCCACGTGTAAGGCTAAGATGACCTTTCCCCATGTAAGAAGCACCTTCTTGAAATAGGTTGTGATTGAAATTCATTTTTCTAAAATTGTTCCTTTTTGTTTTTCTTCAAAAATTTCCTCTCCACATATTTTCAAAAGAGAAACAAAAATATGGTGAGGGAATGAGGAAACATTACAACTTAAAACAGAAATTGGTAGACTGACAGCTTCCTTAGCTTCTTCAGTCAAGTCCCTCAGTCTGATGCCTTTGCTCTGGATATTAAATAATCCCTTAGCAATTGCTTTATCTTTTGGCAGGGAGAGACTGGAGTATCATCATAGGTGGTATAATTACAGAATGTTTTCTTAGAACTTTTCAGGATTCTTTGCAGGTGTCAGTACTTTCCTGCCTCAGATTCCAGTTCCTGGATTTGTCTTATAAAATGCTGTGTGTGTGTGTGTGTGTGTGTGTGTGTGTGTGTGTGTGTAAAAGATCTCCTTAGAGACCTGGCCTGGTTTCTCCCTTTTATGTGTTTCTCATTTGCTTTTCATGTCTTTGTTCAGTGCTAGATTTGGCTATAACTCTTAAACTTCCTGATTTTTCTATATCCTGGCAGATAGAGTTTTATTTTGGGGGAATTGCTTTTATGGATTAATGCTTTTACTTGCTATTTTCCCTTGGCTCAGTGAATCTAACCAGTAAAGTCACTCTTTTCACACCACTTTATTTGCTTACATAGCCAATTGAGTATTCCAAATATATGAAATATATTCATACCAATTTCTTCTTAAACTTCTCTTTTAGAATGACTGGATTTTTCTGTCACAGGTATTTTCTTTCCATATTAGCTTTCATTTCTGTTTTGTCTGTTCTACTTTTGGGTATCTCTGCTGCAAATGCCTCAAGTCTATCTTTGTCTCTTTGCTTGTTTTGCAGTAAAAGTGAATAGCAGCACTAAAGTGGATGGAGTCTTAATGTGAATGTGTTTTAATTAAAACTTCATATGTAGGCTGATGAGAATGTCTAATTTAGCTGGCTTTAAAAACTCTGTTATTTTAATCATGACCACAGAGTGGCATGTTGTTTAATGATGCTGCAGATGTACTTTTGGGAGGCTAATAATAAAGAATCTGGAGAAATTATTATTTTAAATCAGGATTTAACGTTAACACATTTTAGTTCCTTCAAAATGTTTTTCAAGAACAGCATTTCTCCTCATTGCTATATACTTGTCACAGTCTATTTGGACAGCTGAAACCAAATACCATAAACTCAGTGGCTTATAAACAACAGAAGTTTATTTCTCCCATTTCTGGAGGCTGGGAAGTCCAAGATCAAGCCACTGGCAGATTTGGTGTCTGGTAAGGGCTTGCTATCTGGTTCATAGAAGCAACTACTCACCATGTCTTCCCATGGAAAGGGAAAAAGTTAGCTCTCTCAGGCCTCTTTTAAAAATGATGAATCGCCTCCCAAAGGCCCCAGCTCCCCAAACTATCACCTTAAGTGTTGGCTTTCCAACATAAAGATTGGGGGGTACACAACATTCAGACCACAGCAATACAAAAATAAATGCAGATATATATTTACCGTAACACATGTTAGAATCTTCATAGCAGAAATCTTTGTAATGATTCAAAGCCAGAACCTATCCAAATGCCTATCAACAACTGAATAAATTGTAGTGTTATCATATAATGGAATATTATATAGTAAATAAAATGAGCAATTAAAAATACATGCAACAGCATGGACAAATCTTAACATAATGTTGAATAAAAGAAAACTGTGACAAAGAAAACCAGTCATAAAATCATGCATATTCTACCATTCTATTTAAATGAGGTTCAAAAACAGGTATAATTAATCTGTGCGTAGTGGAGAGTGGTTACCTTTTAACAGTGGTTCCCCTTGGTGTGTGGTTACTGACCAAAAAAGAACACAAGGGAATCTTCTGAGAGCTGAAATCAGCTGTTTGTTGACCTGGAAACTGTTTACATGGATGTGATCAGTTTTGGAAGCTAGCTGATTGAATTGCATAATTATGATATTTGTACTTTCTTGTGTGTATGGTACATTTTATTATATTCAATAAAAAGTTAAAAAGAAAAAAAAAGTATTCTGCACTATTCCCTTTATTCTCTCTTCTTCACCTGATTCCTTCCCCAAACCTATTTTTCTCTTTATTTCAGAGACAATTCAGGTTTCTCTCATGTTTCTGTGCATCTTCTGAGTAGAGACATTGATATGCTCTGTTCTGGATTCTCTTTTCAAGGATAATTGTGCAGCAAACAGCCTTAGACAATAAAGATGGTATCACCCTCTGGGGAAGAAGAAATATTTATTCACTATTAAGAGTAATAAAGATATAGCCAGGTGCATTGGCACATATGGGTACTCCCAGCTACACAGGAGACTGAGCACATGGATAGCTTCAACTCTGGAACTGAGGCCAGCCTTGGCAACAAAGGGAGACCCTATCTCAAAAAATAAAGAAGTTAAAAAAAAATAACAAAGATAATGTCTCCCTCCAGGGCAAAGATTGGGCAAATTTTCTAGCTGATCTCTTTAAAAGATTAGGAATTGCTAAGCATAGGGTTCTTTGTGATGCAGACCCACTGGTGTGTAACATCCATCTGGAATGCTCCATATTGCTCCCTGGAGACTGAGGGAGACAAGAGGAATCAACACAAACTCATGCTTGCCTGCTGTGCTGTGAGTAATAAAGTCCTTTGTCTTGATTCAGGAGTCTCCTGTCTTCAGTCAACATCCACAAAACTGGCAAACTTCCATGTTAAGCTTATAAATAGGTTAAAATCTTGGACCCTTAATTGTGCTTGACCCTCTTATATCACAGCAATCCATGTTGGGTTAAGTTGTTAAATATGTTAGCTTCACTGTATTATATAGACATGAATATTACAATAAGTCAATTCTTTATAATAAGGAATTAGGACATTCAAATAAATAACAATACTTAATACTTATTGAGCATATACTATGTATAAGATTCCATGCTAAAAGATATACATATATGCATTGCAATTAACTGACTTGAAATTTATATACCGTTGCTCTAATTTCTGAGTTCATACTTTTAAGTCTGAAGTCTTATATAGGCCAAGTTCACACAACAGTAGGATCAAGAATTACATTTCAATTATCTAGGGTGTATAATGGGTTAAAATTACTACAAACAGACAAGTTCAAAAGAAACCATTTGTGGAAACAGCACAGAATCACTGTTAAGAAACTACTACTCATACCAGCATGTGGGTGTTTGTTCTTCCACAAAACCCTGGTTCTGAAAAATATTGTGATGTGAAAATAGTCATCTCTAATAGCTTCTTCTCATTACACCCTGGAGTCTCTTAATTGAAGGGATGGTATGGTCCATCAGTCTGACATTTGCATTGAAAGTTCTTTCTATTTTAGGATACACCTAGAAACAGATTAGACTAAATAGGCAGTAATGTGCATCCAAACAATATCCAAACATAGCAAGATTTTAATATTTAGCTCTCTTTCTCCTTTATACTTTATTTTTTAAACTATCATCAGGATAGAAAAGAAAAAAATTAAATGTTCTAACTATAATTATTCTATGTCTCAGTTTTATTTCTCTTCAATAAGATTTTTGCAAGAACATATAAAGTAGGGGACAAAAGGATTTTTCTTTGTTTGGTTGGTCGTTATATACCTATCGCTAGTTGATGTTAGATAGGTTGTATAATTTCTTATTTGGAAATTAAACAATTTCTCTCCATCAGAGAACTATTAACTACAAGCCAGGTGTGGTGGTGCACGCCTGTAATTCCACTGGCTGGGGGTGGTGGCTGAGGCAGGAGAATCATGGGTTCAAAGCCAACCTCAGTGCAGGCAAGGCGCTAAGCAACTCAGGAGACCCTGTCTCTAAATAAAATACAAAATAGGGCTGGGGATGTGGCTCAGTAGCCAAGTGCCCCTGAGTTCAATCCCTGGTTCCAAAAAAAAAAAAACAAACTATTACCTACAAAGGAAATGTTAAAATAAGTTTTCATTGACTGTGGAAGGACTTGTGAAAAGGATCACACACACCTCTGCTAGAAACAGCTAAGACAAAATATAACACAGTTCAGTTTCTTGTGTGTAAGGTAGATGTTCTGGTATGTAAATAACTAAATATACTGCAGCTCTCAGAAATCACAGACAAAAATAATACTTATTGAAGGTGAAGACCACATGCCAAGGGGCAAAAACTACTTTTCCATATAAAATAGAATGCAAAATAAGGGAGAGCCAGGTGATAGCAGGAGTCCTCTTCCCTCCCCCTCCCCAGGCCCTGCTGCTTGCCAGATTCAGTTAGTTCAGAGAAGCGAAACAGTTGGGGCTACACGGATAGCATATTTTCAAGATGCAGCCTGACTTTATGGAAACTGAGAGTGCCTATGCAGTAAAAAAACAGCTGAACTAGAATGCTATCTGTTCCTTCTCACCTACAGGAACATCTTGCAATTAGCTGCCCAGGAAAACTAAACTCATGAAATGATAAAATAAAATAAAATGGAAGTGCCACCATCATGTAGACAAAGACAATACAAGGAAAACAACAGTATAATTAATTTAATTCTATTTTTAATCTTTTAAGATACAAAAGATAACATACATATTGAAAAGTGATACAATGATGTACTGCTCCATGAATTATCTTAAACAGACACCCATGTAACCAACACCCAGTCCAACTGTTAAACCTCAGAAGTGACTCTCGTTTTCCCTTCCTACCACTAGCCTTCTTTCTCCCAAAGGTAACTATTATCTTGTCTTCTATGCTAATTGCTTCCTTATATTTCATTATAATGTTTTAGGCTACTCATGAATTCTTTAAACACTAAAGAACAGTTTTGGAGATTTTTTTTTCAATTTTATTTAAATTATATACATGTAAATATGTATATGTATGGACCTGGACCTGTGGTTTATTTATTTTTAGTTTATTTATTTATGTACCAGGGGTGTTTAATCACGGAACCACATCCCCATCTCATTTTATGTTTTATTTAGAGACAGGGTCTCACTGAATTGCTTCGGGCCTCGCAAAGTTGTTGAGATTGGCTTTGAACTTGTGATCCTCCTGCCTCAGCCTCCTGAGCCACTGGGATTACAGAAATGTATCACCTCACTTGGCTTGGTTATTTATTTTCAAGGAGTAGAATTGCTCAGTCATAGGAAAGGTATATTTTCCTTTTTAGTAAATAATGCCAAACTGTTTTCCACAGTGCTATGGTCAGTTTATCCTCTGCAATATATGAGAATTCTTGCTTCTACCCATCCTCATCTTCACTTGATGTTATCTATCTTTTACATTTTAGCCACTCTAGTTGGTAGTAGTTTCATATTGTGCTTCAAAATATTCCTGTAATGATTAGTGAGGCTGTAGTTATTTTATATGTTTATTTCACATCAGAGAATCTTGTTTCGTGAACTACCCATTCAATTACATTACTTATTTTTCTATTGAGGTGTTTTTTCTTAATGATTTGTGGTGGTTTTAGAGACATATTCAAGACACAAGACCCTTAGTTACTTCTGTGTATTAGATATATACTTATTCTATCATGATTTGCTTCTCCTTTTTATAACTTTAAAATTCATTTTTATGTGGTGCTGAGGATTGAACCCAGTGCTTCACACATGCTAGACAAGCACTTTACCATTGAGCCATGACCCCAGCCCCAGCGTTATTTTCTTGTCTTTTTATTCTCTTAATACTTTGGAGTAAGCTACCCACCACCACCAACAAGGAAGTCTGGTTTCCCTGAGACTTCTTCCATTTTGTTAGGAGAATCTACATGGAGAGGCTACATGGTAAGATACTTGGTCAGCTGCAGTGTTCCAGCCATCCCAATGCAGACACCAGACATGTGAATGAAGCAGCTATCTTAGACATTCTTCTCCAGAAGATGTGATGGTAAAAGCATAAGAAACACAGCCAGCAGCCAGAGCTCAGATCTCAGATATAAGACCCCAACTGAGCCATCCCAAGCACCTCTAGCCATTCAAACCACCCGAGCAGAGAATGAAAATGGCATATCCCTAGTGTTCCCTGTCCCAATTTCTGACTCATTATACCTTGTGCACAATAAAATATCTGTTGTCTGATGTTACTAAGTTGTGGATGAATTCTTTTGCGGTGATAGATAACTGGAACACAAGATTTCATATTAGGACTTTGAGAGGGAAAACACATAAGTCAGGTTGGTGAATGCAGAAGATATCTGGAATCTCTGGGTGTCAGTGAAGTAACCACACCAACATGGTGGAAGGAATATTTTAGTATAAATGTGACAAAATGTTCTTCACCACGACTGATTAGACAGAGAAAAGAGAGACTGCTAGCATAATAGCACGTTAAAATGATAGTTGCCCATCATGGCAAGAAAAATTTGCTATGACCTGTGCATGTCTCACTCTGAAGAATCTCAAGGCACAGCTTTTACCATGGAGCTACAGCTTGACTTGATACCACATTTAGAAAGGAAAACAAAGATGATCTCCTGGCTGTTTGGCTAAGGTATGTGCAGTATGTACTAAATGAGTGACTCCACGGGAAAAGATTTTGCTTCTTTATAAATGTGTTTTTTATTCCCCTAATAGATTTTAATCTTAGTATATATCTATTATCACCAGGTAATAATGAAACTCAATCTCTTGACGTGAACTTTATCTCTAAAATGTAAATCATATTTACCAATTCATGTGCAGACATATATTAACTTAGCTAATAAGAAGGATCAAATTATGAAAGACCTTGAAATCATGAAACAGGCATTTAGAAGTAATGTTAGAAACAGTTGAGAACTTCTAGTATGGTAAAGGTGTTATATTTTACAAACATGATTCCTTGTGTATTTGGGAAGAGGGGAAGGGAAGAGAGACAGATGAGTTTGATGAGTATAGACAGTTGCACTGATGAAGTTGGCACCAGAACAAAATAAGAACTTAAAAGGAGGCAATAACAATGAGAAAGAGCTCCCATTTCACTGTGTTCCATTCCTTTAATTTACCAACCTAGAAAAATGGAATGAGGTGATTATTTGAAGGAAAATGTAGGACAATTCTATATTCTAACTATAAATAACAGCACAAAACATGGTGAAGCACTAACTGGATGAATGCATATTGACTCTTGTTGTCAATATCTTGTATGATAGCTTATCTCATAATGCTGGCATCTTGAACTATAGTAAATAAAAACTTTCTGAACCAGGAAGAATTTATTCTTATTCTTAGAGATACATAACTTCAGGTATCTTTGGAGGAAAGAAGAACATACTAGAGTTATAATAAAATGTTTATTATAGTACTGAATGTGAAAATGCCTCAGCCATAGTTTTAAAAAATGCATGATGAGAATACATGGCCTTTCAATGCAGTGATGATAAATAAATAAATAAAGCCCAGAGGCAGAAAAGCTCAACCATATTCTGTAGTAAAGTTATGACCAAAAAATATGACTCATAAAATACAAAGTTAGCAGCAAGACTCCATTCCTATATAGATTCCCTCCTCTGAAATCTTCAATTTTTCTTTAATCAAATTAGACACCCAGAGAATAGAAAAATAACATCTTCTTATATGTTTTTTGACTTAAAATTCTTTCTTGTGATAAATGTAGATTTTGTTATGGTTAATTTTGAGCTATTCTTCTAGTTGTTTTTGCCATTAGGAAATTCAAAGTTTCTGAAATCTGTTTACTATTTTTCTTTTAGAATGAAAATATTATCTATGGAAATGCACAATATTTCTGATATCAATATTGGTATGGAGTAATGTAAAGAAAGCATTTTGAAAACTATAAAGCTTGAAGTAAGACATTAGTCCATTATGTCCCATTGTCCCATTTATACACAGAGCACCTACAAAAACCTATAAAATTGTATAGGACACCTGTAAAATTGTTCCATTTAAGTTTTTATAGGGGTCCTATATAGAGAACAATGGAACATAATAGATTAAAATAGTAATGTCATTGTCAGTAATGATAATTCCATTACCAGATACACACAGATTTGTATACTCAATGACTCATTCCTAGATATAAAGTAAAAAAAATGCATTTTATTCCTATTGCAAAAGGAGAACTTAGGTTTTCCCTGGCCACGGTCTTTTAACATAGGCTATTTTCTTTATAATCATCTGCCAGTCCATATTTATTGAGATCCACTGTGTGTAGAATTCATTTCTTGCTGTTTTGGAGAATTGTAAAACCTGGTATTAAAGTCTCTGCAAAGATAGAATTTACTTTCTAAAGGAAAAAAAGAACAATTTAATGTACCTAACATGTGTGAAGGCATATATGTATGTTAAATTATACACATACTGCCTTGTACATTTCTTACTTGCATTTCTACTTTTTTTCAAAGATTTAGTAGGGGAGGTGACAAACTGATCTGAGAATCAAATCCAACAAGCAGTCTGTTTTTGTACAACCCTTAAGCAAGAATATTTTTTTACATTTTTAAAGGGGGTTTTAAAAAAGACAAATAAGAATATGTAACAGAGACAGTATGTGGCCCACATCTCCTAAAATATTTACTATCTTCCCCTTTACAGAGAGTTTATTGACCTTTGATTTAGAGTAATCTATAAAACTAGGAAGTTTGCTAAATTAGAGAGATGGAAACTGGGGTCAGTGTGAAACTGAGCATAAGATGATCTCTAACCACACTGGGCAAAACTTGAATAAAGATACCTCATACTTGTACTGAACTGACCTTCAAAAGCCTTCCTATATGAAAAGCAAAAGGATGTACTGAAGTCATACTTATTACCACAGGAGGTTTCACCTCGTGATCTCCCATGCAGGGGCATAAATCTCTGTCATCTCTGATAGTTTATAAACTATTCAGGTCAAATAAGTAAATCTAGGTCTCCACTCCCTCTTCCTTACCACCATGCTAGTTTTCAATCTTTTAGTATTCTCTATAAAAAAATGTGCCCATAAAGATCTTGGGGTGCTTACCCAGCAACATTTAACCTTCTATGCTCAAGTCTACAGCTACTTGTGGCATTACTGCTGATTGAAGTTGCCATTGGATGTTACAAAAAGTAACTATATTTTCCCAAGTGTTCTTTAGTTTGTAGACCAGAAAACTACCTTTTGATTCAGTAGTGTGGTTGGAATTTACAGTCTGTGACTCAGCCATTTGGTTCCTGTTCTTTGCATGCCTTTGCTGGGAAGTGACATTTCATTTCTGCCTCGAAAGCATTCTTTATGGGAATTTCTACTTGTGTGTGTTTTTAATTTTCTCCATCTCACTAGCACTAATATCACTGGATTGCTTATCCTGGGGTCTGTGGCAGGTTGATGTGGTGCTTCTATGACCATGAACAGAGAGTGGAACATAAAGATAGTCAAAAGTAAAACAAATGTGGTACATTTTTAAAACAGTGATATAAGAAGCCTGACGGTGCAGAAATTACTAGTATGCCATTATAAGCAGTTGCAGCCAGATCATGGTTTTGCTACTGGAAATGAGAACAATCACTGAGATTTAAATCAGCTTACTGACCTGGACATGTCCTGCAAACCATTTATATAGGGTTCTATCAGGCCCTTGATCAAATTTGTGTTCAGTGCAGACCTCTCATGCTTTCAGTAGATTCAAAGAGTGTTTTTAATGACCTGATGTTTAAGATAGTACCTGGCAAATGACACACAACAAATATTTGTGGGATGAGTAAACAAATCCTCCAGGGAATGTTGTCAAAGTAAAGAGAGAATATTGATGACAATGGTATTAACATTTATCAAATGCATACTCTGCACCAGGCATTGAACTAAAAATTGTATGAATTTTCTCATTTATCTGAATACTATGATCTAGATTCTATTATTGATCCATTTATCAAAGGAAGAATTTGTCTAGAATAAATGATACTAATCAATAGAACTGAATTATAATAGAGTGGCATTCCCAAGGAATGCTTAAAAAAATCAAAGCTCATTCCCCATAATTAGTTCTAAAATCTACCATTATATGGGGAGAATTTGTAAAATTTCCTCTTCTTCTCAATATAATTCTGCCAATTGTGACATTTTTTTCTCCCTCATGGCTTTCCTTGAGGCCCATTAAAATTTCATGAGTGGAAGCAATGTGGAGATTCCTTAGAAAACTTGGAATGAATCCACCATTTGACCCCGCTATCCCACTCCTTGTCCTATACCCAAAGGACTTAAAATCAGATTACTACAGTGATGCAGCCACATCAATGTTCATAGCTGCTCAATTCACAATAGCTAGATTATGGAATCAACCTAGATGCCCTTCAGTAGATGAATGGATAGAGAAACTGTGGTATATATACACAATGGAATATTACTCAGCCATAAAGAAGAATAAAATTATGGCATTTGCAGTTAAATGGATGATGTTGGAGACTGTTATGCTAAGTGAGATCAGCCAATCCCAAAAATCCAAAGGCCGAATGGTCTCTCCAATAAATGAATGATGATGCATAATGAGGGGGGGAAGGGTGGCAAGAATGGAGGAAGGATAGATAGCATAGAGGGAAGGGAAGGGTGGGGGCGAGGTGGGGGGTAAAAATAATAACAGAATGTGTGACAGATACCATTGCTCTGTGTACATGTATGAATGCACAGATGGTGTGACTCTACTTTGTGTACAACCAGTGAAACAATAGCTGTACTCCATTTGTGTTCAATGAATCAATAAGTAAATAAAAAAAAATTTCATGAGTGGATTTCCTCTATAGAAACATGTTAGGGAAGTGGGGAATAGGAATACCCTATAGTTAACTGGAATATATGAGTGTGTGTTTAACATTGGAAGATATTGGGCACCTGGAAAAGAATCTTTAATGGGTAAGTCAACAGTGGAGGCAAAAATTGTGCATGTCTTGCTTGATGCTAATATTACCTCAATAATGGGAAGTGATTACAAAGTCCTTCTTTTTGTCTCCAAATTAAAACTTAAAAAATATTCATGAAGAAAAATTAGCAGTATTCCCTTCAAAAATATTGGGGGATACATATTTTTATTTGCTTCCTGTAATTTTGACTACATTCTTTTCTCCTGAGTGATGATTTTCTGCTTTTGTAGCAGGAGTTGGTTAATTATTGAGAAGAGTTGATTGCATTCCAACCTTCTCTCAAGCTGAGTGATACTGACAAAAACAGAACAAACAACATTATAATCTGTTTGGAAGGGTGAAGGATTATTCAATGGAAATATTGTATCAATGCCAGGCTGGACTGGATCTGATGTCTGATGAGTAGTTTTGCGTGTAAGTCAAAGCAGATTCTGAAAGGATTGACCTTTTCTAGTCAAAAACACTTTTTTCTTTATTTTTGTTGTTTTCTTCTCTAACAGAAAGAAACCTTTACTTATCCCAAATAAAATACACTGATTTTTCTGTAAAAATAAAATACACTGCTTGTTCTCAATTTAACGATGCTTATTTATGTTTCATCATTTCTTCTGTGTCTAAAAGGTAGACTGTTTCAGAATAACAACTATATAATTTTGTCAGTGCTGGTCAAAGGCAGATTACCTAACTGAGGGCCTCACACATGTGTTTGTCAATAAATGGTAGTAATTATGGTGATAGAGACTTGTCTACACCTTTCATGAAGAGGCAGAAATTCAATTACCAACACAGTAATGCACAGTGGCCAAGTGTAGACAATTAGAGGTACTGAAAATCATGACAGATTGCTTTTGCAAAGGATATAGTTTTTTCTCACTACTGTCAAGTCAGTAATTTTGTTTAGTATATTTGAACTTTTATAACCTACATGGGAAATGAATATATTCTTAATACATTTTAGATATGAAAATAACAACCTTAAAAAATATTAGGTTGAAGAGATAACCTATAAACCATCCTTTAGGTGGTAACTTCAATAAATCTAAGAAATTAAAAACATTTTGTTGACAAAAATGTGTGAACCTTATTTGCATTTTTAAGGAAGCACAAAAAATCACAAAGTCATAAAATTCTTCTATAGAATGTTAATGTCAATATGGAAAATATATTAAATACAGTAGGAACTATTGATATTTTGCAAATTCACCTTTTACAGACACTTGGCAGAAACTGAAAGATCAAGGTCACTTGACTTTTTCTACTTCATTAAAATGATGAAGACAGATTTGGTCTTGGTAAACAATTTAAAAGTATGAAATAATGTGTATAACTGAAATAACAGCAATGAAGAAAGGAACAACTTTTTCGCAATATCACATTTTAAAACCACACTATAGATATGGACTGACAAGTTACTAACAGAAAGCTTGACTATTATGAATTAATTTTATACTTATTTGTGATAATTAAAACATCTTTCTCATAAGTTGACTCCCCAGAAATAATTGTATCCTTTATAAATAGAATATTTAACAGATGTATGTCTAGCTAAAAATGTCTAAGAATAAAAATAAGCTTTTTAAAATAAATATATTTTACACTAGTTTAAAATTTACAAAATGTTTTAATGTTAATTTATGTGAATTTTCATAATCTATGCAGTGAAATGGGCAGATATATTCATTTATATTAAAAAAACTGTTAGAAACATCAAGTGATTTGCTCAAGGTCTGAATGTATAAGGGAAAGGTGAAATTAAAACTCATAATTCATGGCCCAAATTTCAGTATTCATCTATTAAAATATTCCACCGTTTTTTTGTTTTTGTTTGTTTGTTTGTTTGTTTGTTTTTAAAGCAGGCTTTATTTAAAAGTAATAATACAAAATTCTCCTGAGGGGGAGAAGGGTGGCCATGGCTGATGTTCTAGAATCCCCAAGACGTGAGCACACCCTACATCTTTTATAGGTTAGAGTCTTCTTTTGTTCTGCACCTTCCTCTGACCCTTATCTCTCCTTCCTGCCCATAGGGCGGTGGTGACACAGCAAAAAGGTGAGGTGAGAATGGCAGGGGGAAGGGTCACATGGAGATTTAGGTGGGGGACCAGGAGGCATTAATTAGCAACTCTCAGCCTGCAGCTTTTGGGGAGGGGCAGTTAAGGAGGTAACCTTGGTGATCAAAAGGGCTCTGGAGGAACTGACATTCCAGTCTCCCAGGGGCATCTCCAACTTCCCAGACTCCATTCCTAAATTTGACCAGATCCCCTGATTTCTGTTTTTGTTTTTTGTTGTTATTGTTTTAGTGGTGCTGGGGATGGAACCCAGGGCCTTGTGCTTGCAAGGCAAGCACTCTACCAACTGAGCTATATCCCTAGCCCAAATCCCCTGATTTCTACACTGCCTGTCCAATATTCCACTGTTTTTTTAAAAAAGATTATATATAAATATTCAAAATCTTCTTAAAATAGTATATGTATGGATACAAATATATACATATATTTATATATATTTATACATATATCTGTGTGTATGTAATATCTTGCATGAGTCAGAGAAGCCCTGGAGAGAGAGGATATCCTCTGCAAATTCCTGGTGCTTAGTATACCACCTAGCCCATAGAAGGCATTCACCTTATGTTCACTCTTTAAAATAAGATGAACAAACTTGATGAGCTAAAGTTTATAAGAAAACTGTACACCTACCATGATACTAGCTGAACTTACATTAGTTAGGGAAGTCCATTATAAATATTCACATGGCCTTGGTTGCGCCAATATACTTTGATATATATCACAATATATCCATCCAAGCCTCCACAGAGTCGTGGGAGTCTCAGTTTGCATATTATTGGCAATGGATGTTTTGTAGCTACCTTTTCTTCACCCTTGATTATTTTTCCTTTGGTGGGCACATGTCCAATATTTTTAAATTTAATATCTTTATCTAATTAGTTACACATGACCGAATGCATTCATGCATTTTGATAAGTCATACAAAAAGGGAGCATAATTTCTCATTTTTCTGACTGTACATGTTGTGGGATCACATCAGTCATGCAATCATACATGTACATAAGGTAATGATCTCTGTTTCACTCTACTATCCTTCCTACCCACATATCCCTTCCCCTCCCTTCAACCCTCACTACCTAAAGTAACTCTATTCTTCCCTAGTGCCCTCCCCCTTATTATGAATTAGCATCTGCATATCAGAAAAAAACATTTGGTCTTTGGGCACAAATCCAGTTTTTAACCCTCTCAGAAAGTCTTTCCTCTGCTTATGACTATAGCTCAGCTTCTTTCTTTCTTTCTTGGGAAACTCAATCTATTATTGTTCGAGCCCACCAGATAACTTATTGCATCTAAGTGAGACTCATTACCCTCACTTATAAAATGGCCCCCCAAAGCCACTTTAATTTCAATCATTAACCATAACAGAGTCTTAGGGTGGTTGAGATTAAAACATTTCATGTAGGCCCACATTTATATCTGAGTTTCTTTAATGTAATGGCCTTGGGAGAATGAAACACAAGCACATCCTTTTCCAAAGGAAAGAAGCTGCATCTTAAAGACCAAATCACAGTTCTGGCTACTCAAATAGATGAGTCACAGCACAGTATGAGATATTGAAAAATGACCAAAAAATACTGTGGAAAGTTTTTTGCCCTCAAGGAGATACTGATCTATATAAAGAATCAAGATTCTCAACGTAATTAGCAAGCAGTGCAAAACTGCGCTAAATTATGTGGCACAAAATTCAACCACTACAGGAAATAAGAGCAAGGAAAATTGTTACAGATTAGGAAAATCATAGAAAGAAAGGACCTTGTGGGACACCAGCTCCTGCCCAGGATCCTTCTTCCAACAACCTACCAAGAAATTCCCCTTTTTTAAACTTATTTTTGATTAACCCATCTCCTTTGAGGGTCCTTGGCTCCCCATTTCACAACATTGTTTTGTCACTCAGTTTGTATTGTTCATATCCATTTTCAACTTGTTTAGGGCAGGAACACATTGTTTTCTTATTACATCTTCCATTGTTTTAGTTTAGTATTCTCACAAATTAGTCACTCAATTGAAGACATCAATTAAAGGAGTAAAATTATTGGGCTATGGTATGTTTTCATCTACTGCAGTGCCTGGCATATAGTAGGTACACAATAAATATTGTTTAAACTCCCTTTAACAGTTAAATGAATATACTCATTTATCACATTTCATTCCTTTATTTTCAATCTGTTCAGTCAGCCAATATGGTAGATTTTTATATGTAGATAATAAGGAAACAGTTAATGTAGTTGTTATAAATGGATATGACTTAAAAGTTGAGTATGATATTTGGGATATATTACTTCAAAAATATATGTAGCCTGGCGTGGTGCTGCACATTTGTAATACCAGGGTCTTAGGAGGCTGAGGCAGGAGGATCTCGAGTTCAAAGCCAGTCTCTGCAACAGTGAGGTGCTAATCAGTGAGACCCTGTCTCTAAATAAAATACAAAATAGGGCTGGGGATGTGGCTCAGTGGTTGTGTCCCTGATTTCAATCCCTGGTGCCCCCTCAAAAAAAAAAAATATATATATATATATATGCACACACACATTATATATAAAGACATTATCATAGATATAGAGTTTGAAATATCTCACAGGAACTATATCCTTGCATAGCAAATTCTCATTTTTAGTGTAAATGAAGTTATATAAAGTATTTGCCCTGGAAATTAAACACTACCCAACCATTTTTCTGTGTCTCTTTTATTGATTAATTGTCATATTGATTCATTATTTGCTACTAAAAACAAAAGGCAAAAACTGGACTAAACTTTAGAAATTACTGAAAAATGCTTAATGCCTGTTATATTTCTTCCATTGTTTAGGGTCTAAAATATGTCGAGTAGTCGATTTTGTAATTAGACTTACATTGAAACTTTGTTTCTATCACATACCAGTTGTGTGATCTTGGACCAGTTGCTTAATCTCCTCATAAGTTGTCTCAGTTTCATCTAAGTAATTATTTTGTTAATTAAGTATATTCCATGAACCAGAATTTCCACTCCTAGGCATATATTCACCATAAATGCACAATATATTTTCACCAAAAAAATGTACATGACATTTCACAGTAGCACTATTCAAAATTTTTCCAAACTGGAAACTGTTTAAATATTTTTTGATAATAGAATAGACAAATAAAATATGGGCTATTCACAGAAGGAAAAACTGTACAGCAATACAAACAAGAGGCAACTACATTCTACACTATGAATGAGTCTCATAGCCACGGTGTTAAATGAAAGACTGACATACAGGAGTGTATATTGTTGGTGCTACTAAGTACATTGCTAAAACTGGCAAAACTAATGGATACTCTTAAGTAAGAGTATTGGTTTCCTTCAAGGGCAAGGGTTTGTGATGGAAAGGAAGCAGGAGGGTAGATTCTGTGGTACTCATCATATTTCTTGAACTGGCTGCAGGTATGGTCATTTTGTGAAAATTCGGAGACATAGAAATAGTAATTTGATCCATATTTTATTTTCTTAAACCATTTAAAAATTCAGTTAATAGTTATCTCCCATGGGTAATATGAGGACTGAGTTAATTAGTATTTATGAAAGTACTCAGCAGACACTGTACTAAATACTCCTTCCTAAATGTGTTATAACTCCATCCCAAATCTGTTACACAGAGGATCTTTGGATGATCTGTATCATCTGTATTTTAAGATAATGCCTTACATAATGAGGCTGTACACTGATAACTTTTAGAACATAATTGCTGTTCCTTCTTCTATCCTGCAGACGTTTCCAAACAAAAAAGGGTACCCTAATAGAACTTCATTGTCAGATTGCTACCCATGAGTTGTTTCTTGCCTAAAATGTGTGCACACATAGCAACTCTATAATAGTACCCATCATACACTAATAATGAGTGAACAGCAGCAGAATGGAGCTCGTAATAGAACAAAAACAAACTGCAGTCAGAGCAAAAGGCCTTTCAATTTTTTTCAACTGGAAAGAAAAATATTGCTTGAAATTGTGATTTGGCAGTCTATCTCAAAGAAAATAAGATGAAATGACTTCCTGTGTCATCAATTTACTGATCAGGGTCCAACAGATATAAATGTTGTACTGAGGATCCTTTCTATCCTTTGGACTGAACAGAGTGTCCTGAGGACTGATATAATCTCTAAATTCTCTGACTGAGCATTCAATGCAAATTGCCTTAAAGACTGGATAATTTTTAAAGAAAAGAATCAAACATGACAACTGTTATTTGCTGGGGTTTTATCTAATTGTAGTCAGTAGTTTGACTCTATTTGCTCACTAATGGTAGTCAATATCTTATTACATATCATCTATTGTCCAATCTAATTAGAGCATTGAGGTTAAAGGATGATCCTTGAGTTGTTGCATTTCACAATGAAAGCACTATACACTAAAACTATGCCTCCTAGTAATTATTATTATGCATATATATTACATACTTGGATCTCCATGTCTTTACAAAAAGTTCCCACAGCAAAAGTATTTTATGGTTCCTGGAATTGCTTTGCATTTATTTACCTTTTTATCAATACAAATAACTATATTAAGATTCAAAGATCAATTTTGGACCTGTTTTCTGAAATCTTAAATAATCAACTTTCCCTAACAAAAGTAAAAACAGAAAACATTAGAGGCCTATTATAATTGATTTTTCTTAGAACTGAAAAAGCATTTGTGAAGCAGTAAGAGAAACAATGGGGAAAAATCTAAAGCAATTAGATATGACATTTTGGAAGATGGACTTGTTTATCTAGAGACAAAACGCCAACTGCAAAATCCTTCTTAACTAACATTATGACAGCACTCCCCCCAAATCAATGGGACAACCCCTTCAATTTATCAAACAAAAGAAAATTCTGTTAACTTAAGGCTAGAAATGAGCACTTTTTTAGTGCTCAAATAAGCACTTTTTTAGTGCTTATTTTCATCAAATAAATAGGATTTTAATGCATTGTTACTGGTCTCCATGATCCTTACAGACTAATCTTGCTAAAGTATACTGATGTATATGTCTTTGATGTACCCATCAAACATGGTTTGTTTATAAAGTAGAGAATGTTACAAGCCAGAGAGGGAACTCAACAGCAGGTATACTTCCCTTTGAAAGACATCTTTTGAGGTGAATGGCATGGTTGATCTCCTTACTCAAAGTTTATCTAATGAATTCTAGGCATATATGGCAAGATTCCCCCTTTTCCTACAGGTGGAATTGTTGCAGAAACTGAAGTCAAATAATTTCAGGAGATCTGGTACTTCAGAAATAATTTTTCCTCTCTATCTGCAGTATTCAGGATGACATAAAATGGGGCTGGGGAGAGATTGCCTACATGTCTCCTTACACCACTCAGAAGAGCCCTAAGCACTTCATTACATACAATCTTGGCACAATGGATTTCTTCAGACCAAATCCAATTTCCTTAGCCCTTTCAGTAAGATTGTGATGTTAGAGTAGTATCTTTAGCTATAGGTGTATAAGTACATTTCAATCAGAATATGAGATTGTAATTGTGTGTGTGCATCCATCTTTACCCAACTTTCTATCATGAGTGTCTTCAGCTTCATTAGATTCTCAAAAGGATCCATGATCCCTAAAAACTTAAAACATCATTTATGTTTCTTGGATTCAATCCTATTGCATTCCCTCTACATCATAATTACTGATTAGTTCTTTCCCTTTATCTCCTTCTTTCTCTTTATCTCTCTCTCTCTCTCTCTCTCTCTCTCTCTCTCTCTCTCCAATGCTGAGGATAGAACCCAGGGCCTTGCACATAGTAGCAAGTGCTCTGGCACTGAACTGCTTCTCCAGCCCCTCGATATTCTTTCATTGTATATTTTTCTCTAATTAATATGAATTTATCATTTGATATCATCCTATTTATTGTTTTGGGAATTCAAATTCAAAATCCCAAATAAAACAACAATAAAGAAAGGGTGAGAGGGCCTTTAAAAGACAAAGTGGTTAACTCAACCCTGTATTACTCATGCATTTGGCTACAGGAAACAAAAGAAACAAAAATGACTCACATTAAACTGCAGAATCCCATGGAAAACATATTGCCACATTTATCTTAAAGGCATTCTTTTAATCAACAGGGTTAGAAATAGAAATACCATGTGTTTCCATTGTAATAGTTGTGGAAAAATTATTGGTATACAAAAATGCTTCCATAAAATTGTTATTTGAAGGAAAAATAACAAAACATATTCCCAGTGGTTCTTGTGTTGTCAAGTTGTTCTAAGATGTATTTGCAATTGAGCAAAATATTTTTCTTTGTTTTCTGCAACTTGCTTAATACAGAACCTAAAATCATAAGTAGAAATCCATCAGTTGTCAAGTTCATGGTGCCTAGAAAAGTCCAGCTCAAATGGAGAAAATGAAAGATGCAAGAAACCAAATAACATCTCGTATATGTTCTTCCTGTTATAATCTAATTTTCACAGAATGTTGATTACCTATTTGTAAATGGGCAACACATACTCAGAGGTTGCACAGTATCATTCTTGAACAATGAAAAACCTGACAGCATTTAGTAGCCAATCTCCTAAAAAAAAACTACTTAGTCACTTTAGTGTGTAAGGTATACCTTCCTTTGAGTAGTGATTCAGAGAAACATGTGAATTAATATTCTTTCTCATGATTTCTTCCATTTACTTAAGGCAAATAAGAAGACTGTACCATAAACTAATGCAAAAAATCATATTTCACTCATCACTTCTGTTCTGAACATCCAATATAAATTTATTGGCGTGCTAGTTTATGAATGATACAGCACAAGATAAACCCAGCCCCTGCCCATAAGTATCTCATGAAATTTAATGAGGGAGACATGTGAACAAGTAATGACAGACATATGACCAAAGCATAGATGGGGCAAAAGAAGAAAGTCATCTCAGTTCCATTTAAACAATGTTGTCTGTGTGATTCTCAAGAATATCTCCAACACCAATGGAGTTGACCATTACCTTCGGAACCCTCCCTTTAAATTCTGCATGTCTCTATTGTAAAATTATTAACTCTGATCGTGACTCCTTCATACTTCTGTTTTCCTCTAATTGTAGGTTTTCTTTTATAATTTATTTTAATTGAACATTGTTTGGCACAGAAAACCATGGAAGAATGCGGAAATGGACAATCACCTTATATAATAATAAAAATTTAAGCTCAATTGTTAATAAGCATTTGCTCTGTGGCAGTTGTCATCTGAAGCTTTTACCTACAATGCAAATTATAATTTTCACAAATACTCTATGAATTGGTATTACAGGGTTCCCATGATACAGGTGTTTTTAAAAATTGAAGATAAGAAATGTTTTAGTCAGTTATTTCACTGCTGTGTCTAAAAGATCTGGCCAGAACAATTGTAGAGGAGGAAAAGTTTATTTGAGGGCTCACGGTTTCAGAAGTCTTGGTTCATAGAAGGCTGGCTCTATTCCCATTAGGGATTAATTCACTGATTAGGTTAAGATGCTCATAACCCAAGCATTTCTCCTCTGAACCTTCTTGTATTGCCTCACACATGAACTTTTGGGGGATGCCTCATATCCAAATCATAACAAGAAAGGTTAAGAAACTTCCCCAAAATTCAGTATGTGAATGCTGCAATCTAACAGTAGATCTTTTATACATATCCACTACACTCTGGTATACTGTTTTATTTAGAGGTGAGTACAATACAGATTTTTGTAATTAATAATTTATTCATCTGTTGAAGAAAATTGAGGAGGCCTTATGATAAAATAATGACAATGTTTATTGGAAATATATGTGACAAGGTTTGTGGAAAGTACTTTTCAACTATGTTCAGTAAATTCCTATATAAGCCTAAAATATATAGACTTGGTTACACCTAAAATATATAGGTGTTGTTACCCCAACTTTTATGCTTAGAGAGGTTGCATAACTTACCAACTACTAAGTTTTGCTTATTAAGTAATAAGCAAAGATTCAAACTCAGGTCTCCGTGCCTTCATAGCTTGAACATTTAATCACTGTATTATGCTGCCAGTAAAAGAACCATCATATAGGTATCAGCATTTAGTTTTACTCTCAGAAAAATCACTCTGCTCAAGGAGATAAATACCCTCATAAAAGAATCCCAAAAGAGACTTTTTCCATTACTATAAATGGCAAAAGCATGCTTATGCAATAATATTATGTTTTTAACATATTATAAAACTATTTATCAATTCATATCATTTCTCCATGTATTTATCCATCCATCCAACTATTCATCCATTTCATGTATCTTTGTTTATGCATTGATAATTCATTCAACTATTCGCTCCCCAAATACTTAGTAAAATAACATCACATGTCAAGTACTGTGCAATAAAGCAGCCTTTAAAACATTGTTCTAGGTGAAGAAAGTGTGTTAACAATTAATAAATCCCAAATATTTGAAAGTTTAGAGATTATGAGGAGGTTAGAACTTTTCATCAAGCAAAGTATCTTCACGGTCCACATACTCTACTAAATAAGTTACATTATTTGAACCTTATTTTGGAATGATTCCCATGCAATTAATAGATTCATTTAAGAAAAGGCAGCATTGGAATTTTTCATTTTACATTTCTCTTTAAACATTTACATAAGTGAGGTAGTAAAGAGATAGAATGTTTCACTTGCCAGTTTTGTTTTCCTTCAGATCTTTCCCATCTCTCTTGATCGCACAATTCAGAGAAACTTAAAGTATGACAGAGTTAGTTAGGTTAGTTAGTCATGAATAAGTGGGTAGGGGGAAAGGCCAATGAAGGAGAGACATTGGGCCTATATATTAATAAAAATGCAGGAGTCATAAAACTAAAAATGCAGGGAACTTTATCCAAACAGGCAAGCTTTTGGGGAATGAGAGCTAGAAGGCTCAACTTTCCCCAAAGCTGTAGATAATTATAATTCCTTGAAGGAACTCTAACTTAAAATCATGGGGACCCCTAATTGAAGCACACAACCTTGAGAAAAGTAGAATCTGGTATGTCAAAACCTCTCCCAGCTGTAGTTAATGATAACCCCTCCAGGGACACTACCATTCCCAGATCACGTTATCATTATCATTTGTAACCAGGTTGCAAGGACTTTCCCTTATCACCAAAACTATGTCACAATCATCCAATCACCCTGGCAACCAGAACATCAAGACTTTCATAAAGTTGGAGGACTATTCAAAGGGCCATAAACCAATTGACAGGGGCAGAAATATTGGAAAAAAATGAGAACTCGGTTTCCTTAAAAACTCAAATTCTGTGGGTACCACACCATTCGCTCTTTGAGGCTGTCAATGCACTTCCTAGGCTGTATGTTCCTCACTTCTCATGCTCTCTATTAAATTTTTGCTTGCTATTCTGTGTTTTACTCAAATTCTTTCTGGTAGAACCACAAGAAATGGTCGGAGGACTGCTGCAGCTATCCTGGATGGGCAATGAACCCTGATCCTATAACAATTGCACACCTAGGAGAAAATCATGCAAGTTCTTCTTGAAACACTGAAAATTACAGGAGCAGCAGAAGAAATTTACTGTGAAATATCACTCAGGGAATGACTACCTGGGAGTCTGTAGGAGTAGCACCAGGAAGGGGTTGTGATAAACTTGGGCAATGTCAGATATTATGAAAAACTTTCTTGCATCTGGAAGAATACTAGAAAAGCCAATTTACAATCAGAAAAAGCCATGGATACTGATTAAATTCCTTGCTTGCAGAGCACTATATTTTATTCAGAACCTCGCTTCACTAGGGCATCCTGTGGGGGGAAAATGTATGTACATAATTGGAGGACACCTTCTTCAGTAGGACCAAGATCATCATTTTTGTCTTTTTTTCCTTCTCACAGCTAGAGGTACATTTCTAACTTTCAAGTGAATTATAAAATTCAAATTCAATCCTAAAATCAAGAGACATTATTTAAAGTGTTTTATTTTAAAATCCATATAAAGAAAAATCCTCTAACAGGTTATCTAAGAATGGGCTGATTATTATCCTGGTTTATATGGAATTGAACATCTTTGTGCTGTAAACACTCCTTGCTGTGTGCATTATGTTCAGTACTCATTTTCATTAGGAGTTTTACCTGATGGGCTGAGAAAGGTTCCAGCGTCTGGACTTGCTGGAGAGCCTCACACTCTGGGTAGGTAGGTACAGAATGCTCATATTTATTCTTCCTCATTGTCTCATGTTCATGTGTCCTTTTAATAGATATTCATGCAGCGTTGAGGCTGTAAACCTCCTATCCAGATGGCAGACCACTTTTTGAAGGAATATTTTCAAAGGTCCCTGCCCAACTGACAACAGTTTATTCCTTTCTAACATGCTTATTTGTGCCATAGAGCAATAGGAGGCACCTACTTTGGGCAGTGTAACTTGGCAATTTGTGTATAATTGTTGGCTTATTGAGCCAGTGGTATTTTCACTTTTATGACTAAACTCACTTTTATATTCTTGTTGATGAGTTTTCTGGTACCTAAATGTAAGCCAAAACCATTTTCATATTCATCAGTCATTATTCTCAGCCAGAAATTCCTTATGCTTTCTCATATGCAACATAACCAAGAAACAATTGAACCAATGATAAGCAACTCCTTCATAACCAATTTTAGTTTTATTTAAAATAAATATGTATGTAGTGAAGTACACAAATCATAAGTGTATTTCTCAGTGAATTCTCATAAAGTGAGCATAACTGTGTAAACCTCACTTTTACCCCTTGCAGTTGCAAATCCCCTTCCTGGTATAAGAATCATCTTGACTTCTAAGCCCATTTATTAGTTTCCCTGTATTTGAACTTTGTGGAAATAAAAAGAAATAATGTGTGCTATTGTGTGTCAGGTTTCATATATAGATCATTTTTCTTATGATATTTGCCCTTGCACTTGTGAGCAGTTACCTTTATTCTCACTGCTCTATAGTATTCCATTGTGTAAATATACCACAATGTATTTATCCATTGTACTGTTGATGGGAAGTTGGGTGTTTTCCAGTTTGGGACTACTAGAAATATGGCTGTCATGAACATTCTTATCCAGGTCTTTTGGCATGCATGTGTTTTGACTTGTATCCCTCTTGCCATAATTAGAAGTAAAACTATGAAGTGAAGCAAAACTACTCATATGAAAAAGCTAGGCCCATGGTGCCACTGTTTCCTGGGACTTGCTATGTGGCTAATTATATTTTGAACATAAACAACTCCCTCTTCCACAGTGCTTTCCCTCAGCAACCCAAACTCATTGAGAATCTTAGCAAAATGGCCCCAAGACACTCCTGTTCTCATTTGAAAATCAACCAAATTGCAGTAAAGGATGAAAGCAAAACTTAGAATAAATATATGCCAGTTTAAAGCCATATAGAATAGCACAGCCAAAAACACTCATTAAAATTACTCATGGACAAAAGAGATTTGCACTAATTAAAATGCCTAGTTACTATAGAGTGGGCTAAGAGACAAGATTGACTTTGTACCAAATGGCTTCATTTTATGGCTTTACATCAAACTTTTGACATATTTTCAGTTAAGAAAATGAAAGAAAGATGTAAAAAACCTTATAGGGAAGATAAAATACCACAGACCTAAGGAGATCCATTATCATCATTATGGCAGCATTTTCTATCACATTTATGAATTTAAGCAATTTTTATCACACTTGTTGTGAAGGGACAATTGAGCAGGTGCCATTTTATGAGGTACTAATTCCATAGTGATTCCCAAGTGGAGGATCCACACAAGGGTCAATTATTATGAGTCTAATAGAAATGCTGTGAATGTGAAAAATGCAAAGTAGCATTAATCTCCCCATTGCTCCCTTGAGCAGAGTTCAGCTGTCAATTTTAGTCCTGAGGATCTTGGAGACCACCAGGATGGCCAGAAGCATTTCAGATTTGTTATGTCAAGGGCAGAGTGAGCAGAGTATTTTAATATAACTTTGGAAAACCTATTCCTAATTTTAATAGAATACATAAAGATTAAATATGATTCTTATAATAAAATGTAGACTGAATGTTTTAGTATCTTATCCTGAGATTTTAACCTTCAAATTCAAAATCATTCCTAGTTAATATCCAATGTCTTGATTCTCTGGTTTCTATTTTAGCATTTGTGTAACTAATCATGGTGGATTATAGTCAGGTGATTATGATTTCTCATGAACACCAGAGCAATAAAAAATCCTTCTTAAAATTCAAACAATAAATGTGAAATGCTTGGCACCATTATTACACGTTTAATATTCAGTGAGGTTAGATTTCATCTAATGTACAATATTCACATATAGCACCATTTGCCACATACAGCTAGAGCTTTAGACATGCAAAGAAAAGTAGGAAAGGTAGGAGACTATTATTTATTGATGGCAAAGTGTAGTGGAGGAAAGCAGCTTAGGACATGGCACTAGGAAGCAAAGAGAGACTATGCTCAGCTCATCAAATGTGCACCCCAAGACCGGCTCCCAATGACCCACCTCCTCCAACCACACCATATCAGCCTACAGTTACCACTTACTTAATCCCTATCAGGGGCCTAATTCACTGATTGGGTTAAGGTGCTCATAACGCAATCATTTCAACTCTAAACCTTCCTGCATTGATTCACACAGGAGCCTTTGAGGGTTACATATCTAAACTGTTTCACTCCACATAGGAAAACATTCATAATTCTTATATCAGCACAGAAGACCCCTTCCTCCCTTGTGGTCTTGCCTCTCCCCTGCTCTCCTATCATGCTCACATCTTTATCTCTGGCCATCCAAAAATGGAAAATATTTCAGCTATTTCAGAATATTCCTGAATATGATAAGCTGTTTCATACACCCATGCCTTTACCCATGCAATTTTTCTACCTAGAATGCCCTTCCTTCTTTTTTTCTAAGTAAATTCAGTTTAGTCTTCCACAGTTCACCTCCAGCATTAACTCCTCTAGACTGCAATGCCTGATGTGTATGTCCTGCTATGTTTGTCAATACAATCAAATTGCATCACTGAAGTGTAATAATTTACTTAAATTTTTATTACATCATAAGCTTTTTGAAGACAGGGACTATGAATTTCAAACATGCTATTCTCTGTACATAGCATGAGATGGTAGGTCCAGCATCATGATTGCTTCTTGAATTCAAAACTAAGCTCTATCATTTACTGACTCTCTGACTTCTTCCTCCTGAGCCTAGCTTCTTACCTATGAAATGGAGCATTATCCCCCTTCAGGGTTATTTGTTAGAATTAAGTGATATTAGCACATATAAAACAAAGCACTGTGCCTGCCATATGATAAGTATTCAATAAATATTAGATATTACCATAGTGACAAAATAGCAACCATTTCTTTAGTGAATAATCATTCTTAAAGCCCAAAAATAATGACTATGTGTGAAGCAACATTTTACTAGTGTTTCGAAGGACAATTTTTTAAAAATCTAACTCTACAAAGATCTAAAAATTATGAAATCTATTAGAGTAAAGAAACTAAGCTATCTTCCAGTATCCTTAAGGTTCTATCACAAATCAAATGTATTGGGTTTGATCGAAGTCATGACCAACTCTAACCCAGGGAAAGAAAATATTGGAAACACAGGTCCAGCTCAGGTTAATTGGTACAGTTGAAAGATAGCACATCAAGTCAAAACTCCACAGATAAACAATTGTAAAACTGATCCTGGAACCCAGTGTTCTTTCCACTCGATTACTATCCCATCTACGATGGTATAAACTGTAAGGATGATACAATACATGCTTTAGTTTGGAAGAATTAAGTATTAAAATTTTGAAAGTGGACATCACATCACCAGATATTCATAAAGAGAATACCGTTCTTTTCCAGTAATTCTCATGAAGTTTGCTTTTGTAGTAGCAGTTTTTAAAAGTAGTGAATGTGAAATAATTTAGATCTACCCTCCTTACCCAATATGATATTCATGTTGAAAAAATATCTTAATACCAATCTATAGAATATTCCACTTCTCTATAAAACAAGGAGAGTTGTTTCCAGACTTTTAATCCTTGGGAGAAATTTCTTAATTTTTCAGTTTTGGCCAAAATTATAGAAACCTACTTACGCACTTGGAGGCTTTTGGTCTTCAAGGGTTGACCTAGTCTAAGACCACAAATCCATAAGTAGCCTTAGGACACTGATTTTCTTTCCATTTTAGGAAAACCCTTCCAACCTTTCCAACACTCCAAACCCTACTCTTCAATTGTGCCTATAAGAAAATTTAGACTTCTATGAAAACTTTAATTTAAATAGCTTCATCCAAGCAGCTTCATCCAAATAGTTGCATATTGCTCCAAAAGCTACAAGATCTAGTGAATAAAACCTTCAACTGAAAGCCATGCAATTTTTCAAGAATCACCACTTGATGGTTGAAAGTGTTGTTTCTACTTGGATATCTTTGGATTCTTAATGTCTCCACTGACATAAAGACTCCAACAAGCTTTCATTATGATAATAACTAACTTACGGCAACCTATAGTCCCATATCCCATTTCAATTCCATTTTACCTTAATCATAACATTTTAAATGCTCTGTTTGTAAATTTTATATGTATTGCAATTCTCCCCACAGCTCCCGTTTTGCCTTTCCTATAGAAGATTTAGTTCAAAAACATTGAACAAGGGCTGGGATTGTGGCTCAGTGGTGGAGTGTTTGCCTAGTGTGTGTCAGGCACTGGGTTTAATCCTCAACACCACATGTAAATAAATAAATAAAATAAAGGTCTATTGATAACTAAAAATTAAAAAAAATATATGAACGATACTCTATACTGTAGATACCATATGAGATACTTTTAAAATGTCCTGATTTTTCATTGTTATTTGCTTCTTGAAGGAGATTGAAAGCCCTTTAACCATTCCTGGAATCATTTCTTTCTACAATAAATCATAGGTTGAGAGAGAGAGAGGAAGTGGAAATGCAAGCCAAATAATGCTAATGGTCTTTAGAAGTTGGAAAAGACAAGAAAACAGATTCCCCCTGGAGGCTCCAGAGAGTAATGCAGTTCCTACCTACACCTTGATCTTAGCCCAGTGTGATGTATTGAATTTCTAACCTACAGAACTGAAAGATAATAAATTCATGTTGTTTTAAACTGCTACGATTGTGGTAATTTGTTATAGCAACAACAGAAAACTAATAGAACAACAAAGCTAAATATTTCCCAATGGTTAAACTTTTTACTGGTACATAGACCCTCTGCCATAATCAGCAATCAAATCACTCCCCTTATCAACGGTATCATTAAAATCATAAATGTTAATACTGGAAACAATTTTAGCAATCATCTAATTCAAGACTGATATTTAATACATGAATAAATTAAGGCCTGAAATGTGTGTGATTTAGCCACTGAAATATTAAAATGTTTTGTGAGCTATAGAAAAGTTTTGCTCAGTCTTATTTATACATTAAAGATTCCATTATCTCACATAACAAGGAACAGGGTGGGCTTCATCACAAGGTATCAGAATTCTGCCTGTTGGCAGCTCTCATGGTTTTAGACTCTACTGTACATTGGCAAGATGACTGTCTCAGTTTCAGACTCCATTTTCACAAATAACTATGTCCAGAGGATGAGGGGGGCTATCTCTTCCTGTGTCTCTTTCATTAAGGTACAGTTTCCCTATGGCTATGTGTTTTGTGATTCAGAGTATGAAATCTCGTCACTTAGTGGTTGTGAAACCTTCCTTGGGTGAATCATTTAACAATTTTGTGCCTCATTTTCCAGAACTATAAAAGGGAATCAGTATATTTTGCCTACCTTATTGAGTTTTCATGAGAATCAAATGAATTATTGTATGTAGAGAACTTAGAATATTACCTGACATCTAGCATATATAATGTATTATTACAATATTTGTTGAAGCCTCCCTAAAGCCACATCCTTGGGTAGCCCCTCCAATTCTAGCTCTGGGTTCAATTATGTGACCTTCTTTCACCAATGAAATAGTAGGCCTGATCCAAGCAGAGACATGAAAATCCCTTTCTCAATGGGATGTGTCTTTTTTTTTTTCTATTCATAAACATTGCTATTCTATGAAGCACCCCAGGGTAGGCCGCTGGAGAGGAGACACATTGCTTATGTTGCCTTGTCCTACAGCCAGACATATGATAGAGGTTATCTGTCCTAGGTAAACCAGTCCCCCATCATCCCTCCAGCTGACCACAGACACATGAGCAAGCCCAGTTCAGGTCAGCTGAATCAGCCCAGATCTGAAGAACCTCACAGTCAATACACAGAATTGCAAAATAAGTAAATGATTGTAGTTTGAAGTCACTCTATTTGGGGGTGGTTTATTATGTACTAAATATCTGTTTTGACTAATTGATACCATAAGCACTCAATAAGAAATAGCCATCAACTGCTACTGAATCTCATTGACCAATCCCCAATAATGGAGTGATTAATTAAACAACCATAACAATGGTTAGTTTAGACCAGAGATCCTCCATCCTAGCTATGTATTATTAATTGTAATGTGAAGCATTAACAAATCAGAGATGATTCTAGTGAATAGCTAAAGTTGGTGTTCTAGTAAGCTATTTCACTGCTGTGACTAAATGATCTGACCAGCACAATTATAGAGGAGGAAAGATTTATGTGAGGGCTCATGGTTTCAGAAGTCTTAGTCTACAGAAGGCCGGCTCTATTCCTTGGGGCTGGAGGTGAGGCAGAACATCATGGCAGAAGAGCTTGGCAGAGGGAAGCAGCTTGCATCATCAGGAAGCAGAGAGAGAGAATCTCCACTCTCCAAATACAAAATATATAGCCAAAGCCACGCCCCAATTCCAATCTCCTCCAGCCACACCCTACCATTTCAATTAATCCCATTAGGGATTAATTCACTGATTGGGTTAAGACTCTAACAACCCAATCATTTCTCCTCTGAACCTTCCTGCATTGTCTCACATGTGAGCTTTTGGGGGCCATCTCACATCCAAACCATAACAGTTGGTCACATTTGATTTTTTAAATTTTTTTTTTTTGGTACTGAGGATTGAACACAAGGGTGCTTAAACCACTGGAAATATCTCCAGCACTTTGTATTTTTTATTTGGAGATAAGGTCTTGCTAAGTTGCTTAGGATCTCTCTAAATTCCTGAGGCTGGCTTTGAATTTGCAATCCTCCTGTCTCAGACACCCAAACCACTGTGATTACAGGCATGTGCCATTGTGCCTGGTGATCACATTTGACTTGGCATATATACTGGGAAAAAATTGATATTGGATGTTAATCATCATGATCATTATACACATGGTCATTCAGTTGGTCAATTGTAAAGCAGTGGCATTGGCTAGAGTTTCTCTGAGACCCTGTCTGGAATGTTTATTTTTTTTCTATCGTGCCATGCTGTGGGAGACCATAGTACCCTCAGGCATTCACAACAATTTAATTATTGGGCATATTGTCCAACAGCAGAAGGAAACTTGTTCACACTGGTTCTCTTTGAGCTGCACATATTCTGAGGCAAAATAGAAAACTTCAGATACGATTACTGGGATTTTTTTTTCTTTTTTCCTGCATGCCCAGCAGCTGGTGAGTTGTTCAGCATCAGATATGAGAAGTTAAGCTGAATAAACTGGAGGGAAACCTTCTAGAGAAAGCAAGCTCAGCTTTAAAAAAAAAAATGCTAAGTTTGCCGACTCAAGAGCCCAGGACAGCTTAATAAAATTGAACACAAGAAAACCAATTAAACACTTTAAACTGCTATTCTGGGGCTCACCAAAACAACACAAATCAAAAGCGGAAATATTCAATTATTAGGAGCAGCTGGATTTTTGTGAAAGTTTTTTTTTTTTCAGTTAAGCCAAGTCCCCCCTCTTGCTACTGCTTCCCAGAGGGCCAAATGATTTTTCAATCTCCAGAAAGTACTTCACTGCAGATTTGCCCACAGTGATATTCAAAGAAATCCTAATGGCCTAATTCATAACTCTGAGTATCCCTCTTCTTTTTTCAAAAACTTTCAGGGCCTCCCTATGGTTTATCAATATCCTTGATCTAGTATATAAAGCCTTTTGTAATATGATTCCATCCCCCCAATTCCTTTCTTACTTCCTCTGTTGCTTTCCCTACATGTCTCCAAACAAGTCCTGTGCTCTGCTGCCTCTTTGTGCTTATGCCTTGACCCACACCTACCTCTTCATATATCCTTACCAGTTAAATAACCATTTCTCAGTCAACCTTATAAAACCTTTCCTTATCTTTTGTCAAAGTCGCAGACACCTGGGTACACAAAAGTAGTCAAATTTCACGAACTGTTATAACTTCCAAGAATGCATAGCCGAGAAACCATGAGAAGTTGAGAGTGTGCTAGATGGTTCTAAAGAGAGTTTAATGAAGTTGGGGGGCCATTTCAGGATTAGGGGCTGTGAGGAAGCAGGAACCACTTGGAAATTAGGTATCTTGATAACCCTTATGTGTCAGGCAGGAGAATTAAAGCAATGCTAGAGTTGTCGTTGGGGAAATAGCACATAGTAGTCAGAAGTGGGGGTTGTTTAATCACTTTGCTGTTGTATCTATCTCTGTGGCCCTGTCTGATCATTTTAATATATTGTGTGTATATATATTGTCTACATGTTCTATGTGTTATTTCAGGTTGGAGCACCCCAACTCCCAGGTCTGTTTTTCATTTTCTTACTAAACAACTAGTATGCACACCTTCTCCTTAGAATCTCTACAGTATAGAAGTAAAGAAAATGTCCCATGGATATATCACCATGGGCCATCATAGGTTATTGTTTTTCATTTCTAGTTGACTCTTAAATCTACTAAATTTTGCATGAGAAACACAGTTTGTTTTGAAAATCCAGTGTGTCTTGCCAAAGAGGAAACTTTGGTATGACCAAACATGGAAATCTACATGGAAGAAGGTGAATGACATGTGTCCTTTTTAGACAGAAATGTTCCCTCCAGATGACTACAGTCCCAGGCATTCACACATTTTAGAACTGTCCACCTATATTATCAGCAGCTGTACTCATGTTTCTTGCCTCCTGCTTCCTATAGACATTTGAGTCTGGGATCTCTTATTTGTTTTTCATAGTTCAATGAGGAGCTATACAGAACAGTAGAAGAGTTGGAATAATGGTTTATAAGGGGCCAAATATTAAACATTTTAGGCACCTTACATCAGACAGTAGTCTTTCACAACTATTGAACTACATATTGTAGCAAGAAAATAGGCAGAGATAGTACCTAAATCAATTAACTGAATCCAATATGTGAAGGTTAATATGGGTTGCCAACTTGATTGGATTAAAATGCACTTAAAGAATTGGTAAAAACACACTTCTGGGTGTACCTCTGAGGGTGTTTCCAGAGACAACTGGCATATGGGCCAGTGCGCTAAGTGGGGAAGACTTGTCCTGTGTGAGGGCAGCATCATCTAATACGCTGGGACCCCGGATGGAACAAAAAGCAGAAGAAAGAAAGGGGAAGCTCTTGTGCTTGTGCTACGCAATTCTTGTGTTGTTTGTTTTTTGCTTCTGCCCTCAGACTCCACATTCTTCAGCTTTTGAATGTGGAATCAGACCAGTAATTCTCCAGGGAGATTCCAGGACTTCTGCCTTGGCCTGGAGCTGCATTAATGGTCCATTTTCTCATGAGGCTTCCAACTTCTTGGACTGAGGAGCTCCTGATTTCCTCAGCTCTCCCTCCTGAAGATAAACATTGTAGGACTATTCAGTCTTCAAATGCATAAGTCAATCAAATAAATCCCTTACATATCCATTCTGTTGGTTCTGTTCCTCTGGAGAATCTTGGCTAATACATAATAGAACTGTATTTATAAAAACACAGGCGGTGTACAGGAAATAGCTCACAGGACTAGTGCCAACTTTGAGACTCATTCCTACCATTGTATCACAAGTCAATGCCCATTTCTGGTTTGCATTCTCATCTGTAAAGTGATGATAATATTTGTTTTACATGTGAGGCTCAAAATGAAATACTGTTATATTACAAATATTTTTTAATATGAAGCACACCTCCAGAGACCCACCTACTCAAGCCACACCCTACATGCCTATAGTTACTACTCAGTGAATCCCATCAGGGAATTAAGAGACTCTTGATCCAATCATTTCACCTCTAAACTCACATATGAGCTTCTGGGGGACAAATAATATCTAAACCATAATAGCAGACTTCATGGTGACAGAGCAGAATAGCCATTTCTGCCTCCAATAGGCAAAACTCATTGCAGAGCTCCTCATCAGACTGATGGAGGTTTCAAAGGGCCCGCATGTCAATTCAGTTTCTCCCTCTGTCCCAATTTTGCTTTCTGCCCCTCTCCTTCTCACATTGATCCTTAATAAACACTTCATATAGTAACCTCCCTCTCAGGATATGCTTCTGCAAAGCATAATCTGCCACAAGGATAATTTACTGAAATACTGCTCTGTTTTGCTGTTTTATTAAAGTATTTTAAATATATTTTTCATGTTTCCTTTCTCCATTTTAAGAACACAGTCAATTCTCTGAGAAAAAAATTCCCCTTTTCTAGTCAAAATCTCTTCTGGAAATATGCTTGTGTTTTCTAATGATCTAGATTAAAAAGGGGCTGAGGGGGATGTGGTTGACCCAGTGGAATGGGATTTGCAGACTATGAAAGGAGTGTGTTTGGGTTCTATGTTTTATAAGCTATACGATCTGCCTGCCATATATTCACAACATCCCAGTAAATCCTCTGCAGAGAACAGAAGAGTTATGCAAATCAGAAACACTGAACCTGAGAAATTGGAGTACTGATAGCAGCAAAATTACTGGGCCTACAGGACTTCTTCAAGAGAACATGCATGCTTGGAACATAAACACATCAGAAGTCTGCTGTAGATAAGACTCAAACTGAATTTAAACTTTGAAAAATAAACTAACATGATATTTCTTACATTTCATAGTTATTGAGTACTATCCAATCTGCTGCATTTATAGACTCTACAAAATGTTTTATGAACAAACAAATTCAATGATTTTGGGAAAATTTAACAACCAAGGTGTTCAATCACTCATTCATTAAGCAAATATATGTTAAGTACCTACTACATCCCTGGCATTCTGCTGGCACAAAATGATGAACAAAGTATATATGGTTGGTAAGATTTGGTTATAGTTTGAGTGACCACCCAAGGGTTTATGTGTTGAAATTTGATATCTATTGTGAGATATTAGTAGAAACTTAATCCAACTATGATATTTACAGGTAAGGCCTCTGGGAGGGGATTAGTATTACATAATGTCATCAGGGTGGAACATCCATGAATGAAAAATGGTGGCTCTATAAGACAAGAAAAAGACAAAATGATTTAGATGCACACATGAATTCCCTTTCTCTTGCCATGTGATGCTCTGCACTGCCCTACAACTCTGCCAGCAAGAAAAACATCACTAGATATGGGCTCTTGAACCTCCATAACTGAGCTAAGTAAGCTTCTTTTCTTTATGATACCCAGCTTCAAGTATTTTGTTATAGTAATGAAAACAGACTAATTCAGTCAACAGAGTTTGCAGTCCCTTTTCCTCTTATTTCCTCAGTGCCTTAGGGTTAAACAGATTCATATCACTTTCAAAAATGCTTCCGTCCCTGGGATAGAAGGGGCTCCTTGTCTGCTCCAACACCATGAACATACAAATGTCACATCTCTAGGATCCTCACTCTACATATGTGTACTTGTATAAGAGCAGACCTCTAAGCACTCTGATTAACGTATGGCTGAAAGCAGTAGGAAAATAACTTGATTTTTCTTGAATATCAACCCTTTCAGGGCAGGTTTTGCATTATTCCTTTTGCCCCAGCAGCAAGCATCATCTGAGTTATCAGGTAGATGCACAATGATGGAACTGAATTTCTTCCCCCAGAGAGTCATTCTCTACCTGTAAACAGGCTTCTTAATTCACATTTCTAGTTATTAATTATAACCTGAAGAAATGGTCTTTGGGTCTCTTGTGTGAGGGAACTGAATGCTTCTAGTATTTCCATGAATTTTGGGAGAATTTCCATGGAAAACTTTCTAAACTGTCATGATCAAGAAATGATAAGTGGATGATGATACATAATGTGGTGTGGAAAGGAGGCAAGAATGGAGGAAGGATGGATTGCATAGAGGAAAAAGAGGGGTGGAGTCAGGGTGGGGGTTAAGAATAATAACAGAATGTGTGACAGACATCATTGCCCTGTGTACATGTATGAATGCACAGATGGTGTGACTCTACTTTGTGTACCACCAGAGAAACAACAGCTGTACTCCATTTGTGTACAATGGATCAAAATAAATTAATAAAAAAATAGAAAATTTTAAAAAAAGAAATGCATGAAGCAGAGGTCAGCAAACATTTTCAGTAAAGGACCACATAGTTTTCATCAATACTATTCAAAACTATCTTTGTAGTGTAAACGCAACCAGAGACAATATATAAACAAATAAACAGTGATTCTGATAAAAATTTATTGACAAAAAGAGACTGGATTTAACCCATGAGACTTTTGATTTTTGACCCCAGATCTAAGGTCAATATTAGCAAATACAACTTTTTACAGGGTAAAAATATTCTATAATCTGAGCTATCCAATATGGTAACCAATATGTGGCTAATGTTACTTAGAGTATGAATTTTTAAAATTTAATTTGCATTTAAATAGGCACATGTGGCCAGTGACTACCACATTGGACACAATGCGGCACAGTTTTTGCCAGTCCTGGCAAGCCCCTGTCTACTTAATCATGTTTCTGTCAGCAATTCTGCCCCAACTGCTTATCCTTTGGGAAACACAATGTTGGAAACAATGAAAATGAGAACAACATATGCTCTGTCTTCCCAGTGAACCTGACAGCCTCCCTTTTGCTTTTGGTGTGGTTGGCTGAGCATAATACATATGGAGCAGACAAGCCATTATTTCTCCCTGGGCATGCTAAGGTGTGAGAAAACCTCTTAGGGATGTAGTTCATGAGCTGTAATATCCCTGCCAATAATACAGACATCTTCAGGTGGTCCTGGGTACTAGTGAAAGTCTCACCAAGGTTGGGGCTTAAGTTTTTCTTTTTCAATGGGAATTTTCACTTTACTAGCACTGTCAGTTCCAAAATTCTGACCTTTTAATAGTTGATGACTCCATTTTGGCAAGCTGAGTTTCAAACCCCTCCTTCTCCTTTTTAAGGTTTGCTTTTCAAAACCAGCCTAACGGGGATCATTTCAGTGTGTGATGAAGTAGGCACTTATTGAGCAATAAACCTGTGGATTTATGCTTATGGGTTTCTAGAAGCAACTTTGCCACAATCCTGTGAAATCTTACTCACAGTTCATTGAGCTCTGACTGGATCTTGAATTATAGTTGATGCTCCAAACAGAAAGTAATATTTGTCACATCCTATAACCGTATGTTCTTTAGCTTTGGAAAACTGTGGATTTCTTTGACAAATTCACTCTATTAGAGCTGAAGTAACCCCTTAGATTCTGGATCACAAAGTTCTAAAGTGCAATTGCATTTTAAGGATGATTTATATGTAGGAAAGTATATAACCCAAAACTTGGTGCATCTTCACAAACCTAACAGCCATTGAAACACTGCCCAGAACATTCCCACCAAGGTGGGAAGCATCATCCTTTCTTCTGAAAGTATAGTTTAGGCTTTTTTTCTATCTTTTTGCTTTACATAAATTGAATTTTATGTATATTCCATATCTGGATTGCTTTGTGAGATCATCAAATCCTTTTGTTATATAGAGCTATAGATTGTTCTTTATTATTAATGTAAATATGTGTAAATATGTCCATTATGTGTATGTTCCACAATGTATTTATCCATTAATTCAAGATGAATACTTGTGTCATTTGTACTTTGGGGAAATTAAAAACAGAGATTATATGAACATCCTAGTACATGACTTTGGTGCACATCTGCAGTTTTTCTTTTTAGTATTGACCTCGAAGTAGAACTGCTACATCACTGTGTATGTATATATTCATAGGAGACCCTGCCAGTTTTCTAAAATGTTTGAACCATTTCAAATTCCCATCTACAATGTAAGGAACTCCAGTTGCTCTGCATACTCACCAACATGTATTATTTTCTTTTATATTTTAACCATTGTAGTAGAGATGTGGCACTATGTTGTTGTTTCAAGTTGCATTCTCCCACTGCAAACAAAACTGAACACTCTTCATTTCTTAATTAGCAATTTGGATATCTTCTCTGAACAAGTGTCTGTATGTTCAAGGTTTTTGCCCAATTTTCTATAAGATCAACTGCTTTCTCTAATTTAATTCTTGAGCTTAGTTCTTGATTATGTAATATAGTTACAAGTTGAAAAAAACTGTGTTTTTAAATGTTGCAAAATATATCACTCCCATCTTTGTTCTGGTTCAGCCAGTTCCCAGTCCTGTCCCCATAGAGACTACTAAATAGATTTTATGAGTTTATTAGATTTATTATTTATCTGTTTCCTTATACTTTCAGATTTCCTTTATGGGGATGTTATGAATTAAATAGTTAACACATTTTCCATGGAAATTAGAAAGTCAAGAAAAGGAGCTGAACAAAGTGGTGCATGCCTGTAATCCCAGCAGTTCAGGAGGCTGATGCAGGAGGATTGCAAGTTCAAAGCCAACCTCAGCAACTTAGCAAGGCCCTTAAGCAAGTCAATGAGACACATCTCTAAATAAAATATACAAAGGGCTGGGGATGTGGCTCAGTGGATAAGCACCCGTGGATTCAATTCCCAGTACCAAAAGAGAAGAAAAGAGTAGAGAAGAAAGGAAAAGAAGAAAAAAGAAAAGAAAAGAAAAGAAAAGAAAAGAAAAGAAAAGAAAAGAAAAGAAAAGGACCCAACTCATTTTGGGGCACTGATAATACTATAGAAGCAGCACTTGAGATGATAGTTGCCAGGTACAGTCATAGGACAAGAGCCATAAAAGGCAAATCTGTCCACATCTGAAAGATAGGAGATGCACAGGTTATCTAATGCAACTACTCTGTCAGTACTAAATAACTGAGACTGTTAAACATAAAGTTTAAAAACCAAATATCCAAAATGTAAGTTAATCTGCTCATCATCTAAGCTGTAAATTCTCTATAGAGAAAGATTCATTGGCATTATAGGACTTACGTAAGCAAGATGTATGATTTGCTGCAGAAATGCTGACTTAACAAATACTGGGCTCTAGGCTCTTTACTCTCCAGTTTCTGTTACTCACTGGTAGTAAGTTGAACACTTAGGGAGGTACATTAACTCTTTTGAGCCACCTGGGTAACATTACTGAACAGATAATTAGCATGAAAGAAGATTGCTTTCTCTATAAATGTTCCTTTTTGCAAGCTTGCTTAAGTGCTAAAGTTCCACTTTAAAGTAGAATCTGGATAACTTATTCATGAAACTTCAGAAATCTCTGTGTGCACAGTGTTGCAATGGTCATATGTCAAGCTTTAGGAGAAAAGTCCTATGTACTCTAGAAGAGTTAATTTACCAAAGGTGAATCATCGGCAAAAGTTTCATTTTCAGTGTATCTCCCACTTACATGAGGCATCTAGAGTAGCCAGACTCAAAGAGATACACAGTAGAATGATGGTTGCCAGATGCTCCGGAAAGAAGGGAATGGAGATTTGTTGCTTTTTAAAAAAATTTATTTGTTCCAATTAGATTTGTTGGGTGCAGAATCTCAGTTTTGCAAGATGGAAAATTTCTGGAGATGAAAGTTGGTGACAGTTACAAAACAATGTGAATGCCACAGAACTATACAAATAAAAAATTTTGAGGTGGTGAATCTGTATTACATATATTTGACCACAATAAAAGAAAATAAATGTAAAGAGTTCAAAACTGACAGACAATTCTAGAAAAGCAATTTTAACTCTTCTTCAATTACTTAATCTATAACGGTAAAGTCTTCCTTCCGATGAATCATTCTTCAGATAATGCCATTATGAACCTTAATTGTATCTGATGAAAGTAGAGTTGTTATTATTTGGGAGCTTTTAAAAATATTTTTTCTTGTAATGGTTATTTCACTGTCAATCTAATATTCCAATGTACATTCACAATTGCATTTTCTCTGTCACAGACATGAACAGTTGATTGAAAGATTAAAGTTTAAAAAAATATTTCCTGTCTAAAAAAATTTCACTAACAGATACACCATGGTCACAGGTGATCAAATGCATGTGTTTCAGACCAATTTTTTAAAAATTTACAGCACAAAATTATCGTGATCACCTTCCTCTGTGGGAGACACCCTGGGAAAGCTTTTAAACTCACACTTGAAGGGGAAAACTCCCAGATATAAGTGTGCATTCTTGGGAAACACTGGTTTGCTTTGGGGCTTGAGTTCTACCACAAAGTATGTTTAGTTTCATACTTACTCAGAAAGAGTCTCTAAATATCTTTTATCTCTTCCCAAGACAGGAAAAAAAAAGAAAACTGGAGCATTGGTGAGTCAGAGAAACTACTGAAGAGGCATAGTCATGTGGTTACAATGGCAACAGACATAAGACGTAAATTAGAGAATAGTTAGCCTAATGCCAGGTGCCATACAATAACAACAACAACAACAACAACAACACTCTCTTGGTAGTTACTGAGGTGTATGAAGTAGTTGCCAATATTCTTGAGTTATTTCTGTTTTTCTTTTTTGGTGCTTGTGATTGAACCTCAAGCAAGCTAATCTCTAGCTCTACCACTGTGCCGAAATCCCCTGTGCCTTCTTGAGGTATTTCTGATAGCATTTTAAATAACAACCCTCACTGACTTTCATGAAAACGAGCCTTGTAATCACCGCACCCAGTTATTTAGATTTATAATATTATGCATTTATTATATATTAATATATATTTAAATAATAAATGAATTCGCTAGTAAATACATTAACAAATAGTATTTGTAGCTGCTAAAAACTCATTAGTTTTACATATAGACTATATATAATACATATTATAATTATAAAAATTTTTAACACTTCCATACTTTTCAAACTGCAAATCAATTTAAAAATTTATTTTAGTTGCCTGTATTAATAAGGCACTCTGTTAGGCCAAGCTGCATTTAAAACTTGTGGCCCCAAAGAAAGTTATATATCAAGCTTGCAGAGAAAGTATGTCTGCCCTACCTTGAGCAGTAAAGAAAGGACCTGTTTCTGGTCTGGGTCTAGCCCTATGCTTTTCTCCTCATCTTATTTGTCTTCCACAAGGGACACCATACATTAGTTATGTGGACATTAAGCCACATGTCCTTCATCTACCTACCCATTCTGAAAACAGCCACCCCTTAACCAACCTTCAGAACTAGGGTTGCACAAACCAGTGGTGTCCACCTTCAACTAAGAAAGAGGCCCATACTTGCCTTGGAAGCTCAAATGTTACTTAGAACAAGTTGGAAGGGGCCTGAGTTCCAAGTAGACCTCTCAATCACTCAATCAAATTGGTAGAGGTCCAAAGCAGGATCCAAAGCCTGATCTCTTCTTTTTTTTTTTCCCCATTAACAAGCCTTTTTATTGTTGTCTTTTTTTGTTTTTTGTTTTTTGTTTTAATTGAAGGTCCTTTAGTGGTCCTGTTTCCATGAATGGTCAAGACCAAGAGAAAAAGGAGGGGAATCGGCCAGCACAGGGGGGATCATCTCCACAATATTCCATTTATACACAGAACTAAACAGACAAGCACAGAGTCACTATTGCGGTTAGAAGTTGGCAGCATGGGATGGGGGAGGAACAGGTGGGGTGTAGGGGTATCGTTAAAAAATACAGGCCTCCCCCCAAACTGGGTGCCTGGGGGAAGACTTGGTCTGTTTCAACCCAAGAGAAATCAGAAGATCAAAAGCAGTTTGGGAAGGCCAGAACCGTCAGGGATGGAGGGAGGAGGAAGGTCCAGGGGGTGGGGGGGCTGTTTGGCAACTGGGGTGAAGGAAATGCCCTCCCCCTGCTGGGATCCCCCCAGCCCCTCCGGTCTGGCAGGAAGGGGGCAGCCTGCAACCCCCTAGGGCAGGTCTGGGGCTCCCAGATGCTCCAGGCAGGGGGCTGGAGGGGGCTCACAAAGGCTTGCCCTCCAGAGAGATGACGACACTGCCCCCCAGTTTTTCAGCCAGGGTGCAGCGGTCCTTGACCTCCTCATAGCAATTTGCTTGTAATTCATGCTTGATCCCTGTCAGTTTCTTCTTGATGGCGTCCTTGGAACTGGCATAGATCATTTTGCTCTTAAGGGGTGCAGACTCAGGGGCCCAGAAAATAAACACCAGGTCCTCCTTCTTGCTCTCCTTGGTCTCGTAGGTTGCATCATAGAGGGCACAGCGGCAGTCCTTGTCTGGCAGCATCTTGACAAAGGTGGCGTAGGGGTCATCCACAGTCTGGCCCACATCACCTACCAGGATCTCCTTGCCCTCCTCCAGGATGATGTTCTTCTTGTCCTCACTCAGGCAGAAGAGCACCGCCTTCTTGCGCTTCTTCACTTCCTCTGGCGTCGAAGACTTGCGCACCTTCATATCGTTGAACACCTTGATGAGGCCATCAGAGACGGCCACACCAGAAGCCATGTTTCCGGAAGAGAAAGAAGACGGCAAGAAGAGCCAGCGAAGACAAGAGCCGCCGCAGCTGCTGCCGGGATCCGACTCCTGATCTCTTCTTATACTATTCTAAAAATAGTATGTGATATCATTTGAATACAAGATGTCCCCCCAAAAAGCTTGTGTGTTAATGCAGGACTGTTTAAAGGTAAAATGATTATATCATGATGAACTGCAACCTAATCAGTGGATTAATCCATTTAATGACTTAATAATTTGAATGGATTACTAGGTAGCAACTAAAGGTACATGGGGCATGGCTGGAGGAAGTAGGTCACTGGTGGCATGCTCCTGGGATTATATTTTGTCCCTGGCTCCTCAACTCATTCTCCCTGCTTCTGGACTGCCATGTGGTCAGCAGTGTTCCTCTGCCACATCTTTCATCCATGATATTCTGCCTCACCTCAGGTCAAGAGCAGTGGAACTGGCCAAACATGGACTGACCCTCTGAAACCATGAGTCAAAATAAACTCTTCCTCCTGTTCTTATCAGGTATTTTAGTCATAGTGAGGAAAATCTGACTAACACAATACTACTACTAGGCTGCTAGGAAAACAATTTCATCATCATCAACAATAACAAAGATTTCAGCTATTATGCAGTTTGCAATTCAATTGATAGAGCAAGTTTCCTATAGGAATGAGCAGAACTCTTCGACATTTCTTACAAGGAATTTATAAAGAGCTTAAGGCAATCTGCTTCAATATATGGAAACAGATCTTCCTTTTAGGAAATATTGGCAGTCAGATTGTCTTTGGAAACATTTCTGCATCATTGCATCTCCAGCCATCCTACAGGCAGGTACATCTCCATCAGAGCTTTCCTCCACAGCACTCTATGCATCATTTCATTGTGATTCCACATGTTTCTGCCTGCTACTCACATCAAATGAATGAGGGGAGGGATGCAACCCTCTTTGTGTCCAGGGCCTAACAGAGAATAAATGAAGATATACTTGTATCAGCCATCATAGGGGTTTATGGGCGGCCACCAATAATTTCTGTTCCCAAAGTCTTCCAATAAATCACTATCTTTTTCTAATCTTTAAAAAAACATGAGTTTCAGTTATTTCAGCTTTTTCTTACACTTTATTTTTCAACTTTTCCATCATTTTTGCAAGCACAGAACTTAATGTTTTCTTAGCGCAAGTCCTAGTGACAAGGAATATATTTAATCTTACCATTACATGAGCATATTTACATGTACCTAGAGAAAGTGTCTGATACTATTTCTAAAGTTTAACTAACAGTGCCTATTCACTCTTGAATCTAGGTCACACCCACTGATATATTGAAGTCAATAAATTATGTTTCACCATTTCAGAAGGCATTAATATCTTTTATGCTGTTCCTTGCCTTCTTTATTCCTTCCCCTGAAACAAGGACAGAGAGGCTTTCTTCAATAAAGGATAATTAATTAATTTGGGGGTTTTGGGGATTTTTTTGGGGGGGACTTGAAATTTTAATATTTTACATCATGGGCTTTTTCATTAAATTTGATTTTAACATGTTGCCTTAAAATGTCCTTTATCCTGATTTTGACTTTTTTATTTTTTATTACTTTTACAGATTGCATTTTGATACATTGTACACAAATGGGGTACAACTTTTCATTTCTCTGGTTGTACACATACAGATTCAGACAATTCATGTAATCATACATGTACATATGGTAATGATGTCTGTCTCATTCCACTATCTTTCACACCCCCACTCCCTCCCCTCTCATTTCCCTACACACAATCCAAAGTTCCTACATTCGTCTCTTACATCCCCACCACCCACCCTCATTATGTATTATCATTCACTGATCCAAGAAACATTCAGCTTTGGTTTTGCGGGATTGGCTTATTTCGCTTAGTATGATAGTCTCCATTTCCATCCATTTACCCACAAATGTCATAATTTTATTCTTCTTTATGGCTGAATAATATTCCATTGTGTATATATGCCACAGTTTCTTTATCCAATCATCTATTGAAGGGCACCTAGGTTGGTTCTACAATCTAATTATTGTGAATTGAGCTGCTATAAACATTGCTGTGGTTGCGTTACTGTAGTATGCTGAATTTTAAGTCCTTTGGGTAGAAACTGAGGAGTGGAATAACTGGGTCAAATGGTGGTCCATTCCAAGTTTTCTGAGGAATCTACATACTGCTTTCCAGAATGTCTGCACCTTTTGGAACAATAAATAAGACAATCTTTTCATCTAGTTAAAAAACAAATCTCTATTCTAGCATTTTCTAAAGAATGCTTTCAAAGACACTTCCAGGGTATGTTGTTAGTATGTAAACGATAGAGGAGACTCTGATTAAAATTCCCAGGCTCTATCAACTAAGCTGTATGAGCTTTCCCAATGCATTGTGTATTTTAAAATAACTAGAAGAATATTTTGAATGTTCTCTAAACAAATGATAAATGTTTAAAGTGATGGATATGATAATTATCCTGACTTGATCATTACACAATGTGTACATGCATCTGTTATATCACATAAATATATAGTTATTATGTGTCAATCAATTTTTTTAAAAAGTAAAAGGTAGAGCAGGGAGTATGATTAACCACTTTGCAACCATTGAGCTAACATACTTTATTTTCAGAAGGATTTATCAAAGCTCCTGAAATGCTAATGTATGCTTTAAAGCATATATTCTGCAGTTTGCAGAATTTCCCAAACTTATGTCACAGGGGAAATTTTTTTTCCTAAAATGTCCCCATGGAACATCTATACTAAGTATGCCTTGGGAAATGCTTCTGTATTCAACAACAGAAATACTTGAACAATTTACTTATCACCAATATGAGGGGTCATTAAACACTTTCTGTAAAGGGCCAGATACTAATTATTTTGGGCTTTACATGTTATATCATAGAGTGTCTGTTTCAATGACTCAAATTTGTTTTGTAGTGCAAAAACAGGCAGTAGGTGAGCAAATTGGGACTGTTTTCCAAAAAAACCTCTTTAAAAAACAGACTATGGGCTGCATTTGGCCCACAGGCCATAGTTTACTAAACTCAATCTGTAATATGGCCCAATAGGGAAGAAAGATAGAAGTGGGAGGTACAGAAATGAAGGGGAAACTCTATTTAGGAAAAAGAGACAAGTAAACAGATAAGGAGGAAAATATGTTTTTAAATCAGGGAAGAAACAGTACAATAGAATGATATGTTCATGAAATGAAATGATTATAGGCATATGCATGCATACATATACCATGTACACAGAGAATACTGGAAAGTATAATAGAAGTAAAAGCAAAGATTAATGTACTAAACCTATCCTATTGATGTAATTATATTTTTATATATGATATATGAAGAATATTGCAATAAATTATTTTTAATATTTTAACCAATTTCTAACATCTACTAGCTAAATCTTTTGAAACCCCCTCTTTCCCTCATTTTAATAACTTAAAATCCAACTTCATATTCTGAAAATTAGAGATGCTATATTTTATTTTATAGGAAAAATACCATATTTTCCAATAGTGTATTTTTCTTGTCATCTACAAGACTTTGGCCATCAAACCTTGCAATGCCATTTTCAAAGTTAAAAAATGTGACTCCAATAGAGATTAACCAGGCATGTGGTCCATTTACATTGGGCCTGAGGACCAGAACATCTTCATATGAACTAATCATTTTAGAATATCCAATTCCTCTCTTGATTCAGGTAAATAATTACTGGAAAAGCATGTCTTAATTGAGGAAAACTTTATTGAAACTGGGAAACTTTCAATAATATTATGGACTCCAGTCATTGGTTGTTTTTTTTTGTTTTGTTTTTATTTTTTTGTTTTGCACTGTTTGAGTCTCTGTTATCAGACACAGATAAAGTTTTCAAGGACATAAGGATTGTGAAAAACTTCAGCAAATTTATCCTTGACATTTCAGTGGGGGGAGAAAGAGATTATTTACTAATATGAGAGCTTTTTGTACATTGCATTTTACCTTGAGAAAGTGTTGATTTTTCTGATATGTGGATAGTCCTGAAAGTTACATTTGACAATAAAAATCATATTTTAAGTTTTCCTATTACTGGGGGAAAAAGTACTTTTCTGTAACCATGGAAGGAGAGTACTGTCTTGCCACATTGCTTCACTGAAGAACAGGTATGAGTTTTCAGACAGTCTTCACTAAACATATATGTGTGTTTGCTTCTCTTTCAGCCTTACTCTTTCAATATTTAAAAATTGCATACCAGATCATTTTGCTCTTTCCAGTGTCCAAACATCAATTGCATTTGCTACAAATTGGATAGGTGATATGTTTGGGTCCCAAAACTAGGGGACAATATTTTACTCTAAGCAAGGAAAACTTATAAATCTAAATTGAAAATCTAAACCCCCATCCTAGGTCCATCTTAATTTTCAGTTGATGATAATAAATCCTGAATCCAAGTTGACAAAACTGAAAGAAGCTGCAAGAATCAATTAATCCAGTTGGGCATATGGCACCTGCCTGTAATCCCAGTGGCTCAGGAGGCTGAGGCAAGAGGATTCCAAGTTCAAAGCCAGCCTCAGCAACTTGGTGAGACCCTAAGCAACCTAGCAAGACCCTGTCTCAAAATAAATAAATAAATATATAAAGAAATAAATAAATAAAGCAAAGGATGCATCTTACTGGTTAAGTGACCGTAGGTTCAATTCCACATACAAGAAAGAAGAAAGAAAGAAAGAAAGAAAGAAAGAAAGAAAGAAAGAAAGAAAGGAAGGAAGGAAGGAAGGAAGGAAGGAAGGAAGGAAGGAAGGAAGAGAAAGAAAGGAAGGAGGGAAGGAGGGAAGGAGGGAAGGAAGGAAGGAGAAAGAAAGAAAAGAAATCATCTAGTGCAAATGCTACTTTTTATACAGAAGTGATTTATTCAAGGTCCTTTGTCCAATAGTTGGAAGAGGATAAATTCAAATCTTGCTGTCCTGGAACCTCCCAACTACACTGTAATATCACTTGCATATTTTCACATTCTCTGTATTCGATATTCTTCCTTCCACACTTAAATTCATTCATTCATTTAAAAATCATTCACTGAACTCTTACAACCAGGTGAGCATCCCTCAATGCTAGGGCTATCAGGATATATATAATGAATGAGAAGTCACAGTCTTGGGAATGACAGTCATGAACTAATGCAGCAAACTTTATAAAACAAAATATGCTAGGTGTCATGGGAATATAAGTAAAAGGGTAACCCATCTTGTCGTGGGTGGTACAAGTTTCCTTACAGTGACAATTTAGCCAGATTAGATGAATTATGCTCTTTAGTTTACTAGTATCTAAATGATCCATATGCACTTCTGTGCTTTGTAATCTTCATATTTTCAACATATTTTTATTGAGTATACACAGTTTATACATGAAGTAATGGAATATTAAGCCACAGACTTTGCATAGCCTTTACACTTAAGCATCTTACAACTAGAAAAGATAGACTTCAGTGTATCTTAATACAGCCTGTGACAAACATATCCAAATAAAGTGGAGCATTAAAAAGAAATGGTGGGTTGGAATTAAGAAAAATATTCACATAAATAAATAAGAAGTGCTGTAATTGCAATTGATTCATACTACCTCCCCTGATGATTTATTTTGTCTATATGAATGCCTGTGTGGTTGTTGCATGTTTGGAAAATAGTTTCCAACTTGGAGAAAATGTGTAATGATATGCAGGGGTGAGGAAACTTTGTAAATTCTATAAATCTTTTCAAAAACATGCATCTTTTTAATCCCTCAATTGTTATATTGTCCTTTTTCCTGATGAGAAACAGAAAAACAAAAGAATTCAACCTTATAAGCCACAAAACTTTGGATTTTTTAGTGTAACATCAAAGACTTTTTTCAAAGAGTTGTGAAGTTTTAATTTCTGCTGATAGCTCTACATAATCTTATGTCATCCCTACCAATAATGAATACAAAAGCCTCAAGTCATCTTATTTATTTTATATAATCTGTGTTTTAGTCAGCTTTTTCACTGCTGTGACTTAAAGACCTGACCAGAACAATTGTAGAGGAAAAAAAGCTTATTTAAGGGCTCACAATTTCAGAGGTCTCTGTCCATATAGAGCCAGATCCATGCCAGAAGAGTATGGCAGAGCAAAGCAGCTCACATGATGATCAGAAAGAAAAGAGAGAAAGCTCCACATCCCAGATACAAATATGTACCCCAAAGTCACTCCCCCAATGCTGCACCTCCACCAGCCACATCCCAGAGGCCTTCAGTTACCATTCAATTAATTGCATCAGGTGATTAATTGACTGATTGGATTAAGGCTCTCACAACCAATTATTTCCCCCTCTGAGCCCTCTTGCATTGTTGCATATGTGGACTCTTGGTGAACACCTCACATCTAAACTGTAACATTCTGCCCCTGGTCCACCAAAAGCTCACGCTTATCTGACAATGCTAAACACATTTAGTCCTTTCGAAGGAGTCCCCATAGTCTCAACAGTTTTGAGATTGCTCAAAGTTCAAGTCCAAAATCTTCTCCGAGGCTCAAGGCAATCTCGAATTGTGAGCTCCTGTAAAATTAAAGGCAATTTACAAGTATCCAATATATAATGGTACAGTGTAAACTTTTCCATTCAGAAAATTATGGGCATAGAAAGAAGGGATAGGACCAAAACAAAACCAAAATCCACCTGGGCAAACAAGTCCTCTAGGTCCACCTCTGGCATCTGTAGCACATGGTATTGTGATGTTCTCTCCAAAAGGTTTATGTAGCTCTGCCCCTATGGCCATGTTGGTTGCAACCCAAGTGGTCTTTCTGTTGGCTTGTCTCTGCTCAATTCCTGCAGTTTCCTAGGATGATGTTCCTTATTACTGGTGTTTCTTAATCTTGGAGGTCTCCACTGCAGCTGTGGCTTACTCCTCACATCTCCACGCTTTGCCTTCTCAGGTGGTGCCAGCAGAGGCTCTGACCCTGGTGCACTTTGCCTGGCCTCCCAGGCCTTCCTTTGAAATCTTGGTAGAAACCTCCATGATCCCCTAACTCCAGCATCCTGCATTCCTGCAGAACCACTACACATGGTTGATGGCAAGGTCTGCTACCATCTTGAGCAGTAGCCAAGTCTCTAGGGACCCTTGCTGCAGCAGCCTCTGAGGATCTGGATGGCTGAGCACATTGGAAAACATTCCTAGGCCCCTTTGTGCAAGGAGCCCATGCTGGGCTCCTCTCAAGAGAACTTTCACTTTTACTCCCTTGAACCTGAGATGGGTGTGGTCTTGTCAGCTCCTGAGATGCCCTCAACCATCTTTCCTATTTTTTCTTGGAAAAGTCTTTAACATTTCTTTAGTGGCAGTAATGTCTTAACAACTTAGCCCTAGTTTTACTCCCAACTCTCAAGACCAAGTTTTTCAAATCTTTCTACTCTGCTTTCTGTTCCTGATTATCACAATAAATTTGGCTAAAAGCCACCAGCAACAGTCATGCAATCACCTGAATGCTATGCTGCCTAGACATTTCTTCCACCAGATTAAGAAGCCCATCAGTTTTAAAATCAACTTCACAGAAAGTCTCAGGACACAAGCAAAATTCAGAAACTTCTCATTCAGAACATAACACAAATGGCCTCTACTCCAAATTTCAATAGAGTCCTCCTATTCTTCTTGAGTCCTCTATTCACTGTTCATGGTCCTATTGGCATTTGGGTCTTTTGAGCTTCCACCAGAATTGGCCATTAAGCTCAGCTTACAACAAACTAAAGCATTTCCAGCTTGCACTGTTAAGCATCTCAAAATTCCTCCATCAATTCTAAAAAGCTCAGAAAGGTTCTGAACCACATGGTCAAGTTAATCACATCAACAACCCCACTCTTGGTACCAATTTCTATTTTAGTCAGCTTTTTCTGCTGCTGTGACTTAAAGACCTGACCAGAACAATTGTAGAGGAGGAAAAGTTTATTTAAGGGCTCAGGGTTTCAGACGTCTCAGTCCATATAGAGCCAGCTCCATCATTCTGGAAGAGAATGACAGAGGAAAGCAGCTCACATGATGATAAGGAAGCAGAGAGAGAGGCCTCCACTTATCACATACAAATATGTACCCCATTTGGAAAGCAGTATGGAGATTCCTAAGAAAACTTGGAATGAAACCACCGTTTGACCCAGCTATCCCACTCCTAGGTTTATACCCAAAGGACTTAAAATCAGCATGCCAAGGTGACACAGCCACATCAATGTTTATAGCAGCTCAATTCACAATAGCTAAACTATGGAACCTATATGCCCTTCAACAGATGAAAGGATAAAGAAAGTGTGGTACATATACACAATGGAATATTACTCAGCCTTAAAGAAGAATTAAAGTACGGCATTTGCTAACAAATGGATGGAACTACAGAATATCATGTTAAGTGAAATAAGCCAATCCAAAAAAACTAAAGGCTGAATATTTTCTCTGATAAATGGATGCTGATCCATAGTGGCGGGTGGGTAGGAAGAATGAAGGAACTTTAGATTATGCAGAGGGGAGTGATAGGAGGGGCAGGGTGGTAGGGATGGGAAGGTAGAATGAGATAGACATTATTGCCCTATATACATGTATGAAAAGTTTTTTTAGAAAAATTTTTAAAAATGTACCCCAAAGCCACTCCCCCAATGCCACACCTCCTCCAGTCACACCCCACCTGCCTTCAATTACCACTCAATTAATCCCATCCGGTGATTAAATCACTGATTGGGTTAAGACTTTCATAGTCCAAACATTCCCCACTCTGAACACTCTTGCATTGTCTCACATGTGGGCTTTTAGGGAGCACCTCACATCCAAACTATAACAATCTGGAATAAATATTAAGAATCCCCCCCCCAAAAAAAGAATGTCTCCTGAAACTGTGAAACTGTAGGAATTCTCAGAACTAAGAAAATATAGCTTAATTTATGAATGTCAATATATTATTTAGGGAAGATTTGGAATTGGCAAAATTGAAGAAAAAATAATTTTTTAAAAATCCCTGTGGGCCGGGGATATAGATCAGTTCATAGAGTGCTTGCGTAGTATACACAAGGCCCTTGGTTCAATCCCGAACACCACCAAAAAATAAAAATCCCTGTAGCCCCACAACCAAAGTTAAGCATTAGTACTTTGGTATTAGGTTTTTTTACTGATTTTTTTAGGTACACAAAAGTGCAGATTTTTTTACAAAACTTCAGTTCATATTAGAAATGCTCCTGTGTAATCCAAAAATTATACTTGATAATTCTATTGTGAGTATTTTACTCCATTTAATTCTCTTTTAAAGTATGATTTTATAGTACTGCATAGCATGCAAATAATTTATTAAATTAATGCATTAAACTAATTTTCTTTATTAGTCATTAAAGTTGTTCCCAGGATTTGGCTATTTTAAGTAGCACCATAATGAGTATGCCTCCAACTAAATCTTGGTTTAAATATTTGATTATTTTAAATTCCTAGAATGTCAGTCATTAGGTCATACTTTGAGATTTTGACACACACAGATCAATTACCTCCCAGAAAAATATGCTTGTTTTGATCCAATAAATGATTTTCCCAAGGTAATAAAGTAATCACTTCATAAAAATTCTTTCAGAGATAGAAATGAGATATCATTAGTATAATTTGTGTTCCTTTGGTTTGTAGTTTAATAATATACATCTATTATCTATTTGAACTTTTTCCATTGTGAGTTGTCTACTCATGTTCTAGGACCAATAACCAATTTTTGTAAGTAATGCTTCTTTTATATTTTAAAACCTAGGTATTTTAAGGTAATTAAAATTGTTGAAAATATTTTAGCTTTTCCTGTTAAATTGTCTCTGATGCTTCTTAACAGGGAATGTAGGGTTATTTTTATACCCCAAATGTTAACCAGTTGTCTCAGATTAACTTATTGCCCCTTTCCTCACTGAATATTTTCACTGAAAATTTTATGTATCACATGCTAAAATCTTTAATGTGTTTGGGTGTGCTACTAAGTCATTTATTTTATTTTTTAACTGATCATCTTTGCATTGTTTCAGTGATAAATTACCTCAATCTTAAAATGTTATTAGTAATAAAAACTTCACTGTCAACACAATTCCCTTTTAAAATTATCATAGCAATTCATTCATTTTTTCTTCTTTTTAACTGATACACAAAAACATAAAAGTAGTACATATTAATGGGGAGAGCACGGAATGTTTGAAGCATGTATACATTGCCTAATATTTAAATCAGTTTAAGCATCTCCTCAATCATTTCTTTATGGTAAAAACTTTCAAACTTCTAGCTTCCAGCTTTTTGAAATCTGTAGTACATAATCGTTATCTATAGTCACCATATGGTACGATAGTACCTCAGAGATTCTTGCTCCTGTCATTTGGTACCTATTGATCAAACTTTCTTCATCCCTCTCCTCACCCTTAAAATCCCCTCTGGTGGCCTCTACTAACCACTGCTCTGTTCTCAACTTCTCTGAGATCAATTTTTTAGAGTGAGTGAGATTATACAGTACTTGTCATTCTGTGGTAGACTATTTCACTTAACATAATGATTTCCAGTTTCATCCATGTTGTCATAAATTACAAGATTTCACTTTTTTAAAAGTTGGAAAGTATTCCATTGGATATATGTACCACATCATCTTTATCCATTCATCACTTAATGGACACTTATGTTGCCTCCATTTCTTGGCTATTGTGAATAGTGCTGCAATGACCATGGATGTAGCAGATGTCTCTTTGACATAATGATTTAATGATTGTTTTCCTCCATAAGAGTAGAATTGCTGGACCACATAGTTGTTCCATTTTTACATTTTTGAGGAAATTCCATACCAAAAAGTATGAAAAGTATGGAAAAATCCATAATGGCTTTTCTATTTACATTATCGCCATCAGGTTGCAAGTGTTCCCTTTTCTCCATATCCTCCCTAGCACTTGTTATCTTTAGTCTTCTTGATACTAGCCATTATTTACTGAGGTAAGGTGATATCTCATTGTAGTTTTCACTCTCATATCCTTGATTATTAGTGATGTTGAGCATTTTTTTCACTTATCTGATGGCCATTTGTATGTTTTTCAGCTAAGAAATGCCTATTTGGGTTATATATTTATTTTGTTTGTTTAAAATTTTAAATATTTACTGAAATGAAATAAATTAGTATTATGACTATGTTATGTTTATATTGATGTTTACTCATCTTTTTTAAATTGGGTTAAAATTTAGGAAAGGTAACCATTCCTTATGTGTGTTGGTGTTTACATATACATGCTTCTATGTGTTCATCTATGTGGGTTTTAGGAATATAAATGCACCAAGTTTGTGGCAATATTTTTAGAACTTTTTTGGTTTATTTATTTTGTTAATGGAGATCTTTCTTCCTGCTCCTGACAACTTCCATTGCATTTCTAATTTCAGTGAGTGCATTTTTCAGCTGAAGACTGATTTTTTTTAATTGTTTCCATCTTTCAGTTAAGTTTCTCTGTGCAAGTATTGAAATATTTCTCTGTGTTCTCTTCAAGCTCATTAACTTTCCTGAAAATAGTTTTTTAAAATTATCTATCTGGAAGTTGTCACATACTGATTACTACCTGGTCAGTTTCTGGCACCTATTATGAGTACTAGGTGAGGTCATGGTTCCTGAAAACTCTTGATGCTTGTCGGAATGCAATGCCATCTGAGCATTGAAGAATGAAGTATTTATTCCAGCCTTCCTATCTGGTTTTGTTTGGACCAGTCTTTAAAAAAGTTCTAAGCTGGTTTCTTGTCTCTCTAAACCTTGTAGTTTTTCCTACTATTTTAGCATTAATGGCACTCAGGTCCAAATTTTCTGGGAGACTTCTATTGGTGTGTTTTAATTATTTCAATATTAGAGAGCAATCCAAACACAGTTTGTCCTAAATATTGGGTTAGTGCATTGTTCAAAAAGAGCAGGAGCATATCAAGGGAGAGAAGTTAGTCCTCACAAACCTCCCCTTGAGGTAAGGGGATGCCCAGATGCCTCGTCCACAGTTACTGGCCGTGTTCAGGCACTTCAGGATTCTGCCTGGCTCTGGGCAGAATCACTGTGGATAGATAAGCCCCAGGCTCCTATGTCACACTTGTGGCCATCAGAGCTACAAAGCTGTGTCATACCCTGAGCCCACCAAGACTAGTACAATGATAGGTTAGGGCCAAGACCCATGCTTCTATAGGCTATCTATAGTATAGGTGGACTTGTGTTCCAACCTACTGCAACCAGCCATAGGTGATATTGACTGGAAGAAAAGTCCAACATACTGAGGCCTTGTGTCTCCCTGACACTAGAGCTGCTCCATTCACAGGCAGGCCTGACAAGATGGGCCATTAGGATCTACCCAGTATTGGTTTCACCAGCCCAATACTGTTTCAGGACAAAGTCTTGTGCTTGCTACACAGTCCTGCCCTCAGAAGATGGTATCTTGCACCACACTATGCTGCCTGAGGTTGGGATAGTGTTGGTGAAGACAGATCTTTGACCTTCTTGGCTAATAATGGATTGTGCCAGATTCTCACAATGACAAGGATCTGTATAGTCTCAGGAATATCAAGGCCTATGCCACAGTCAGTGGTGATACAGGCTAAAATACAAGTCTGTCCACTGAAGGGCAGGTCCCTGACTGGTGCCAGGGCATATCTAGAGGCCCATCAGGGAGCACTGATCTGGCAATTGCTATTCTGCTTGAGGTTAGGGAATGTTGGTGGAAACAGTCCCTTGGCTAATAAGGCAGATGCTAAACTGAATCATACCCAAGTCTCAACAGCCACCAAAAATTACATAGTCTTAAGAGGGTGGTTGTTCACAAAGCTCACTCCCAGACTAACACTGATGCAGGCAAAACTTGTCTCTGCCTGCAATTGCACAGTTCTCTGCCTGATGCTGGAGCTGATCTAGAGGTTCTTTGTGTGAGCCTTCAATTTCTACTGCTTGTTTGGTCTCACTGGTCAGTCTTGGCACTGACTTCTTAGAGAAAGTCCTGTGTTATGTTTCATACCCAGCTCCCCATGGAGTCAAGTCCTGCTCTCTCTTTTGCCACCTAAAGTAGGAGGAGGGGTAATAAAGGCAGTCTCTGCTTCCTGACCTAATAGTTCTAGTGACTCAGTCCACAGGTATTGATCTGGAAGTTGGGGTGTTGGAGCTTTGCCCAGCACTGGGTTTCACTGTGGCAGGCATGGTATAGTGCTTCAAGTCTAAGGTTTAGACTTCATTTTATCTCACTCCTCCCAGAGACAGGCACCTCTCTCTGTGCTGGCTGAGATACTTAGAGTTGGATAAGAGGTGGTGACATCTTTGAATATTGAATGTTTTCAGCTCTGATATATAATTCTCTGGTTGTTCATTTATTCTTAATTTAAAATATTGTAATTGTTCTTTAAATAGGTCTTTTATTGACAAACGTTTTACTTAGTTTTTCATAGTTTGTGCTGCTGTTGCAAATGGCATATGATTGGGCAATAAAGCCTGACATAGTCTTAAATGCAGACTGCCTTTTCTTTTTTCTTGAATTTTTACATTTGTCTATAGCTTATCCAATCAGGCTCTATGTAAAAAGGAATAGTGGTCCAGATGAAATAGCAAAGATACTCTACCAGTGCACTACATCTGTGATTCAGCTCCTTCATTTCTGTTTCTTTGCCTCTATCTTCTTCTTCCTCTTCTCTCATTGTCTTCTCTGCTTCTCCCCTCTCATTCAAAGCAACAACTGCCTTTTGAATTGTACTAACTCCCTTTTACCTTGTGTGTCTTACTTTTAAAGGTATTCTAGCAACCCTAAACCCAGGTATGTTCACATAAATAGAGACAATCCCATTCAAAGAATCAGTGATTAAGATCACCTCAGTTGGGTAGACCAGAGACTCCTGGATGGTATATGCATGACTGCTTTTAGGTCAAGAACCAATCCTTGACCAACTTTTCTGTGGATAAGGAAAAGATATCAGGTATTATAAGGTATGAAAACTATGCTTCGAAAGCTTGCTAAAAACGTGGTTATAGATTTATCATGCCCTCTGATTGTGATGTTAATAATGGATGCTGCACTGGGTCAGGTGGCCGATTCCAGTAATCCCAGCAGCTCTGGAGGCTGAGGCAGGAGGATTGCAGGTTCAAAGCTAGCCTTAGCAACTTAGCAAGCTCCTCAACAACCCTATCTCAAAGCAAAAAAAAAAAAAAAAAAAAGGGCTGGGGATATGGCTCAGTGGTTAAGTTCCCCTGGGTTCTGTCCCTAATACCAAACAAACAAAACAATGAGACAGTAGTTCAGTAACATTTTTGCCATCTAATGAGTTGATAATTTGGATTTTTTCTGTATTAATTGGCATGAAATATTCTATTTTGTCTGACAGTGGTGTATTCTTATTTACATTTTCATGAAAAAGATTTAATAATTTCTTTAATCTTTCTGGCTTCATTGTTTTCCTTACTTTGTGTTATAAAACACATAATTGTATTCATTTATCCAATGTATTTTTTATCAATAACAGAGTTTCATCTTATCTTATCTTCTTTGATACATAATAATTATCATGCTTTTTTGCATTTAATTTTCCAAAGTATAATTGGTTTCACATTTATTTGCCCCTCCTGTGAGACATTCCAGCCCATTGCCATGTGATTTTCAGGATTTCCCTGTGAGAAGGCTGTATGTATGACCCTTCTCCATTGTTGTAAGGTATGGACAAATGAATCTATTCGGCCAACATAATGCCCATGGATTATTTATACCTTATAAATGAGCAAAAGCTTTTATGTGTTCTCGTACTTTCTTTATTCCCATTGAAATAAGGAATATCTATTCCATATAGAGGCTGATCCTTCAGAAGTGATCTTGGAATGAAGAAGACACAAGGAATAAGGAAGGAATAAGGCTGGGGAAAGTGGCTCAATAGAAGAGTGTTTACCTTTGTTTTTTTAAATTTTTTAATTTGTTCTAATTAATTATACATTGCAGAATGCATTTATGCATTTTGATAGAACATACATAAATGGAGTGCAATCTCTCCTTTTTCTGATTGTACATGTTATAGGATCATATTGGTCATGAAGTCATATTTGTACGTGAGGTAATAATGTCTGTTTCACTCTAGTATCCTTCCTACACCCATACCCCTTCCCCTCCCTTCATTCCCCTCTACCTAATCTAAAGTAACTCTATTCTTCCCTAGTGCTCCCCACTCTTACTGTGAATTAGCATGTGCATATCAGAGACAACATTTGACCTTTGGTTTTGGGTGTTTGGCATATTTCCCTTAGCATGATATTGTCCAACTCCATCCATTTACCAGCAAATGCCATAATTTCATTCTTCTTTAAAGCTGAGTAATATTCCATCATATATATATACACATATATATGCTGTGGTAAGTGGTATCATAATTGTTACTGGCCCTATTGGCCTAGTTTACATATGAAATCAAAGTTTGTAGGTAGAGATTAAAATATTTTTTCAAAAAGTGTCACCAATCAATGATATATATATTTATATATAAATATAAATATATTTACACATATTCATTGTATGCTGAATGTCCTGTGTTTAAGTCCCAGCACTATAAAAAAAAGAAACATGGAGCAAAGTCTCAGTTACCTAAGTCAAAATGTAACATGATTGAAAAGAAAATATTTGTTGCTATAAGACATTGAGAATTATAGGCCAATTTTTCAATTAAAGCATAATGTAATGAAAGCTAAAAATGCTAAGAGCTTATGTTTTTAAAAAATCTGTCTGATTAACCAGTTTTTCTAGGAGATTCCTAACTTAGCTATAGAATTAAGCTAAATACATATTACATTTATTTTCTGATCCATTCACAGATCAGCCTAATTGAACAGAGGCATTTAAACAATGATCCAAGGCCTATTTTTTAGGAATAAAGGACAAAGAAGAATGTGACCCAAACAGCCCATCCCCTATAATCTTGTCCCTGGGTAGAATACTCATAACATCTGAATATTCTTCTCTTACAATGGATACATATTATGTTAGTTATGCATCTCTAATTGTTCTATTTGTTGCTGCCAATTTCTCAATTGCTTACTTTTTTAATTTTTTTTATTTTTTGATTCATTGTACACAAATTGGGTACAACTTTTCATTTCTCTGGTTGTACACAAAGTAAAGTCACACCATTTGTGTATTCATACATGTACATAGGGTAATGATGTTTGTCTCATTCCATTATCTTTCCTTCCCCCAAGTCTGTCCCCACCCTTCATTTCCCTCTACACAATCCGTCCTTCCTCCATTCTTCGCTTACTCCCTCCCTGCTCCCTGTTATGTATCATCATCCACTTATACCCAAAGGACTTAAAATCAGCATACTACAGTGACACAGGCACATCAAGGTTTATAGCAGCTCAATTCACAATAGCTAAGTTATGGAACCAACCTGAATGCCCTTTAATAGATGAATGGATAAAGAAAGTGTAGTATATACACACCATGGAATATTATTCAGCCATAAAGAAGAATGAAATTATGGTATTTGCAGGTAAATGGATGGAGCTGGAGAACATCATGCTAAGTGAGATAAGTCAATCCCAAAAAAAAAGGCCAAAAGTTTTCTACAATTGTTTATATTTAACAAGAATGACATAAGTGTCAATTTATGAATAAAAATATCAATCAAAAATATATGGGTTAAATTACTGCAATACCAACATGTTTATATTCAGAAAGAGAAACATTTTGTCTTCTTACTTTATACATTCATAAAGCATGTTGTGGTAAGTGGTATCATAATTGTTGCTGGCCCTATTGGCCTAGTTTACATATGAAGTCAAATTTTGTAGGTAGAGATTAAAATATTTTTTCACAAAGTGTCACCAACCAATGAAAATTTTCTTTAATTCCATTTTACACATAACATTTCTAAGTCAAAACATAATATCTAAAAGCTAAATGCAGTCAAGATCATTTTGATCTATTTTCCAGTGAGAAAAAAACATATATTTTTGGAGGTTTCTCAATCACTTATCTAAATTCCAAGTCTTTATTTTCCTAGAGAAATTTTTCTGTTGCTACATCTTTTGTTACTATTTTTAATTTTTTATCTCATCTTCCAATATATGATTATCTTCACTGATGGATCTCTACTCTCTTTCCTCCACATTTACAATTTCTCATAATTTTCTTTCTATTTTCTTTCAGTCTAATAGAGAAAACTCAAGTTTTCCTTAATTCTAATGGATTTTGCAGTGTCACTTGTCCTCATAACTATTTTTAATACATGTTTCAATATGCTAAATAATTATTTCTTTATTAAACTTTGTATCTAGCATTTTTAAATTTCCCTTCCTTTTTATCACATTTTATATCATATCTCTTTTTTCCTATAGTTATATGATCTTAAAAGGTACTGAGAACATATCATATCATATGCTACTAATATTTACCTGTCTTTTATAATTAATGTCTTCAAAATTATGCTATTCCATTTCAGCATTTCTTGTACACAACCTCTTTCCACCAGTTTGCTATTGGACTTTTTACTAATCACTATCCATGCAATTCCAGTTGGCTCTCCCTGGCTTAGTGACAGGATTCCTCCTGCATCATAACCTCTTTAATTCCTGGAGGCCATTAGGTTGCCCTAGATGTAACTAGATCCCAGCAATACCTTGGAGGAAGGGCACATGATGCATGTTTATATAATCTTGTCACTGATTTGGCACCCAGAGAGAAGCAGGAAGAACAAGTGAGTTGTGAGGAATATTGTCTCTGTAGACTCTTTTCTATAGGTGATTATGTTATGAGAACCCCCAGTTGTCTATAGCAAATATCACCATCCCAAGGCCCCAATACTATTGTAGTTACCCCCAACCCCTTCCTCATATTGCCCTGAATAAATGTCTTCCAAGATTTGACACTGAACATATTGATTGCTTAATAGATGAATGGATAAACTCACTTAGCAAAAATTATTCTCAGAGCTCACCCTTACTCCCAAAATGTACCCTTTATTATTAAGAGGTGTTTATAAATTTTTACCAGATTTCATATACTCATTCCTGTCAATACTCAACTGTTTTCCTAGGAAAATTCATTTCAAACAAGTATTTTTAAATTTTCTTTTAAGTGGTCCCATAGCAATGAATCAATACAAAACTTTTCAATGTTTGTCATATGTGTACTATGCTTCCCTGATCGTCAGTCTCAGTATAGCAGAGAAAGAAAAAAAAATTACCATATTTCTCTTTACGCCCAATGTTTCTCAAAAAAAAACCAGCTAAAATAAAGAATGGAAATAGTAATGTTTTCTGTGGGGTGTAAGAAGGCTTTTCACTGATAAAGAATTTACTTTCACCTTTGGAATAAATTCCTATCAGCCAGCAATTATTCTAGATTTACCTAGTTTGATTGTCAACTGTCTTTTCAACTCTTTTCAATAAACTTGCCATTCATCATGTTTCTTTTCCATTTCAGGAGTCAAATTTACTTCTCTCTTTCACAGTAAATATAGGAACTACCAGATAAACATCCATTCACCTTTCTGACTCCAAGCCTACAAACTTACCATCATCTTTATTCATTCATTTCCCCTTCACATTGTAATAGAAATCTTGTCCATTTCCCTTTACTACTACTGTTAGTCTCCTAACCTGTCTAGATCTCTCTAACCCATTTCCACACAAATAACTCAAGGACAATTTATCACATACACCATCTATAAAATTTTCCTCTTCTTTAATCCTCATACCTAATCTGAGTCTTTGCTCTCTCAATCTCTGTTGCTAATAGCCTGCACAAAACAACATCATCTAAAGGCTAGCCACTGTGATTGCCTTTCATTGATCTGACTTCATCCTCTATTATATTCTCCCTTGCTTCTCTAGATCAGAGCCAGATGATCTTTCATATCCTTCAAAAATGCATATCTGGTCATGTCACTCAACCACTTAAAACTTTTCAATGCTTCCTATATGAAAAACTAAAATTGTTAGCATGTCTCTACTAGCCTTTTCAACCTACTCCTGTTCCCTGATTTGCTCCTCTTGGTCCAGGGCTTTTGTGAATTCATCCCTTGTGTACAGAATGTTCATCAATCTCTCTTCACCTCACTAATTCCTTCTCAACCTTCAGATTTCATCCATGCCATCCTTCCCTCAGGAATGTCGGGACAGTCCAACTGATATAGTCTGCTTCCTGTTAAAATGGAAGTTCCAAAAGATTAGGAACATTTAATTCCCAACCCCAATGTAATACAAAGAACAAAGTATGTCTCTATAAATATCTGTTGAATCATTGAGAACAGAATATATGGAGAGGTATCTGCAATGGAAGCTGTTAAAACAAACGTGGAAAAGAAGGGAAACTCAATAGAGACTTTAACTTCAGAGGCCAGGGAAGAAGAGCCTTTCGCAAAGGAAAGGAGACTTAATATGTCAAATGCTACAGAAAAGTAAATTGGGTACATGGAGTTAATTCAGGGAGTTACTGCAGTTTCAGTGCAGTAATGAGGGCAGTAATGAGTCTGAATTATAGTGGGGTAAGAAAACATGGAGACAAGGTATATAGACAGATCTTAAAGCCTGTTTGTCTCTGGAGAAAAGGAGAGAAATCAAGTGATATATATAACAACGTGAGTTAAAAGTAGAACCTTATTTTACTGTGATAGAAAGATGCTTATGGTTAAATACTGATAGAAAAGAATCAGGAGAGTGGACATTTGAAGATACAGAAATTAAAGTAACCTGTAGAGTCAGCTGTATATTATTTTTAGAGTCAGCTAGATATTATTTAGTTTTCAGAAAAACTAAACCAGATTTGTATGAAATGGATTTTACTTCCAGTCACTCAAGATAGATCTTTAAAACCAAGGAAAACAATCTGTCATTTAAAGTATGGGAATAAAAATAAGATAGTTACAAAAATTATTACTTTTATCATGGTATAATTCATGACCTTGGTGGTCCCCCAACCTGGGGTATCTCTGTAGAATTGGGAATAACTGAAAATGCAAGTTTTGAAATCTTTGAACTGGAATTATGACCTGAATACTTATGTCTCATATTTAAAAGTTATTTCAATGGGTTTAATATAAATATAAAAATTGCATTGTATAAATAATGCAATTTTTCTGATAGGAACGTAGATTACTAGTTGTTGATGTTGTTTTCATTCTAGTCTACAAACTTATTACTGCTGAGTAGCTTCATAATGATAAAAGAGAGAAGAGGACCAGGGTCAAAAAGGTCAGTGGCAGCTCTAGCTCTGTTGCTAATTAACTGCAGGAGCTTACCTGTGCCATTTTGTATTTCCTGCCTTAGTTTCCTTATATACAAAACAAAGATAATAAGGTCTACTTTTCTCAAAGGACTTACATTGTAAGACTCAAACATGTTCACGTGGATGCAAGCCCATTTATTCATAAAATACCATACTAAATAGCTGGATAAGAAGACATGAAACCTCTGTGAAATTTCTTGTTCCATCCCTTTGTAGGCATATGACTTTGAGGAGGTTCCTTAATATTTCTATTCCTCAGTCTTCTCATCTGAAAAATGGGAATAATGATCCCTAGCTCCTGGAATTTTTATTAGGATTAAATGAATTGTGAATGAAAGAAGAGAGCACACCAGCTAACTGTGCCTTGATTTGATATTTGTTCTGCCTCTGAGTTTTGTTGTCTTCTTTTTAATCAAAGGGAATATGACTTTACTTGAATGGTTTAAAGTCAGATGGGAATCAGACTCTAATACAACAGACTTTTACAACATTGGTGTTTGATCGATTGTCCCAAGGCCAGGAGCAGCCAGCATGGCTTAGGAGTTTATAAGGAATGCAGAAACTCAGACTCCAGTTCCGACTTATAAAATCAGGATATCCATCTTAACAAGATCCTCCCTTCACATGTAGAGTCAATTTTGGAAATCATGGTTTAATAAACCAACCAGTTGTTAGAAGAGGGTACAAGGAGAGCAGTGCACACACACTGTGACCTGTGATGCCATTTCTTCCTGTTCCTTTCCTTTTGTCTTCAGTCCCCCAACTCTATTTTAATATGAAAATGAAATGAATCAAAGAGGAAAATAATAGAGGCAGGAGGTGAACAAGCTTCAATTACGTTTGAGAAGTAATTTTACACTAGGGTAAGTATTCACTCCTGAGCTGTGGTGTCCCTTTATGTTGTCACTCGTTAGACATTTCTGCCTTGAATAACACTGTCAAAGTGGAGGCCTTCTTATCTACCCTACCCATCTGTTCTTTAACTCACTGCCAGTGTCAAAGGTACTTACAAATGCACTGTGCTAAGAAGAATGTCCAGGTTACTGCTCATTAACGACTGAGAAGGCTACAGTTCTGCAGATTCTCCTGGCAGTTTTTCAGAGGGGAAGGTGAAATGTTGAAAAATATTTAAGCAACACATTTATAACTTTGTAACAGGCATTTAGAGGCATGTCATTTTTTTTTAAAAAAAAGTGTGCAGTTATAGAATAAAGTTGAGTCTGTTTCAATAAATTCCAATAACAATCAAACCACATAGCCTGATTCTTCCATGGGCAGAAGTGTCTAATTTTCCCTTTCTTTTGTTACTTTGTTACGTGATCTATTCGAAGACTGATTAGATTGGTGTTGGGGACACTAGTGATATTTCAGCAATGAAGTAAATTTTCACATTGCTGATGAAAGGAAGGCAAGTCCACCTTACTTAAACCCATGGTATATAGCCTTTGCTAAATATCAAGAAAGTCATGTTGTCAGTGCTCCAAAGGAGAGAGATATACAGGTTATCCAAAATAAGTTAAAATCTCCTGGGCTATAAAGATATGTCATGAGAATGAATGTATTAGCAAAGCTATCAGGGGAGTGTTATCATATGAGGCCCACAACATTTTTATAATTACTCTTTTCATTAAAATTCTTCTTATAAATGGCAAATGGTCTTTTAAGCACAATATATAAAGTTTTGATTTATAAAAAACCAGATGCTAATGAAGTGTGATTTAAATGTCTTTGGGGGTAGCTATGATTTTGCAGGAGTATATATTGCGTTTATGTTGAGGTCTCCCACACAACTTTTAAAGATTTGTGTGTCCCTTGGAGATACAGGTAAGGGAATTATTGCTCTTTACTTCATGCTAACAGGCTCTATTTTTCAATTTGTAATTAAATAACCCATAGTCAGTCATCTTAAGAGGCTACTAGATCTGGTGCTGCTCAAGCAAACCTTGAGGAAGTTATGGCAAATAAAGGCTAAGAAGACGGTCATCTGAGAAATTATGATGATTAAATAGTCATACCCACCAGGGCTCTTAGAATACAGTTAGCAGGGATTGTGAACATTTGAAAGAAACATGGATCCAGTCATTGCTAAATAAAGTCAAGGTTGAATAATGACTTTGTCTTATGATTTCACTGCAAAATTTACAAAAGGAAATGTATGAATGAATAATTTCAAAATGGCCAAAGCCAGAGGGAAAATATCAAATAAGCAAGTATGCCATAAATGACATTATTGTTTGTTTCACATTCCAAGTTAGATTGTGGACTGGTTCTGGATATAGATATATGCTCTGCAGATATTCAGGCTCAAGGTAAAAGAAACTCATCAATCATTTTTAAAGTTCTCCATTGCTAACATTTTCACATCTGGCTATTAGGAGAGCAAAACCCCAATGAATCAGGCTCTCTTCTGCCTTATACCCTTCTGTTTTAGTCAGCTTTTTCACTGCTGTGACTAACGGACCCAATCCGAAAAATTTTAGAAGGAAAAGTTTATTTAGGGTCTCATGGTTTCAGAGGTCTCAGTCCATAGACAACAGACTTCATTCCTCAGGGTTTGAGGGGAGGAAGGACATCATGGCAGAAGAGTGTGGCAAAGCAAAGCAGCTCACATGGTGATTAGAAAGCGGAGAGAGAGCGACTCCATTCTCCAGATACAAAATATATACCCCATAGCCATGCCCCCAATGAACCACTTCCTCCACCCACATGCCACCTGCCGCCAGTTACCATTCAATCCTATCAAGTATTAATTCACTGATTAGGTTAAGCCTATAACCCAATTATTGATCCTCTAAACCTTCTTGCACTGTTTCACACGTGAGCTTTTGGGGGACACCACATCTAAACCATAACACCTTCATAAATAATAAGAAAATTCAAAGGAAACCAGATGCTACTAGAGGCTGTTCTTAGAAACAAGGAAGGAAGGAGGGTGGATGGAAAGAGGCAACTTGCACCACCCGATGTGGTTCATTAAAAATTAAGCCCATGGCTTCCAGAGTATCATCTCCAATTCATATCAATTTATGGTTAAACCATGTGGACAGCTATCTTGTTATATGACTCATTTGGAACTGCAAATTGAGATCCTGCCTCAAAGCAATTCATTCTTTAGTCACAATTTTCAGAACTGCCCTTTCAATGTTTCTGAAGGTAACAACACAAATATTACTCCATATTCTTATTATAAAAATAGTGCAGTGTTATAGGAGTTTTGTAAAATATATATAAACAAAGCAAAAATTATTTTTAATGTCACTACATAAGGAGACAACCACTACTGTTAACATTATCCCTTAATTTTTTATTATACACACATATTTTTTAAACATTTAGTAAATTCCTTTAACCATATATAAAAGGTTTCCTTATAACAATATTCTTCTATAACTTTATTTTTAACCAAATAATATTCTACCATATAAATTTATAATAATTTAATCTACTCTTAATTTTAGAATGTTTACATTTCTCATTTTTCATTGGGTTATGTACCCTCCAGGGGACATTTGACAATATCTGGTGAAATTTTGGTTATCATAAGAGGGGGAAGAGAGGAGGTGACACTATCAACTGGTGAATAGAATTATATAGTTTGCAAAATTATTGAAGCCTAAATGAAATCACTGATTGTGTTTATGAAATATTAATTTTCAGATATTAATTATAAATACTAATTTTATTTGTAAATTACAATACTGTTTTAACTCTAACAACTATTATTCAAAGTTCTTACTGAAAGCATTTTTTTTTGTGGTGCCAGGGATTGAACCTAGGGCCTTGTACTTGACAGGCAAGCACTCTACTAACTGAGCTATATCCCCAGTCATTTTACTGAAAACATTTTGAGCATACAGATAGAAATGTTTATAGTGACATGATTTTGAGGGAAAAAACACATAGCAAAGGAGAATTTTCCAAATATTTGTTATAAAAATAATCTATCTATAGCATGATTTTCCCCTTAAAAACTGTTATTTTCTCACTTATTTTTAATACTTTGCCTTTGCCTTTAGGGACAAAGTATGATTTAGATAGATATTGGTTATTTTTGCCTTATCTCTTGTTTCCTTGGTCAAGCTTGCAGAGTTTGTCAATTTAAGAACCAACATTCTGTCTCATGATAGCATTTTGTATGTATGTTTGCTATTCCATCATTTTCTTCTTTTTTTTCTTTTTTAAATGTTTTAATAGAGTTTATTATGCTCTTATTTCTAACATATTGAGATTAATTTTATTAACTTTCTTCTTTTATAATACATATATTTAAAACTATTCCTTTCCATTTAACTACTATTTAATGCTATCTCACCTATCTTGGTTTAAAATGTTTATGATTATGATTATGATTATGATAAGCATATGTAAATTTATTTTTATAACCATCATGAATACCATTTATTATAGTGATGTGCCCCATTTTTAGTGAGAAATACGTTCTCTTTAAAATCCTCTTTCATGTAATATTAATATATTTGCTTTGTTGAATTTGGTATATGCATGTTAAATTATTTTTATTTTATTTTCACCTTTTCTGTATCCTTATATTTTTATGAATTTGTTTAAAAGAGCATATAGTTGGACTTAGTTATTTTTCAGTCTGATGATCTTTCCCTTTCAAGTGGAATAGTTAATATATCCAATTTCATGTATTTTTGATTGATGGGATTAGATATATCTATGTTTCATAACCTTATCACTTTCCTACCTATTTTTAACTTCTGTTTCTGTCCTTATCTTCTTTGAGGGTTGTGTGTTAATATATTCATCTTTTATTGCTTTTCCATTAACTTACTTGAAAACTATGTAGTCTTTTTTCTGATCCATTTGATACCCTGAAGTTACAGTAATATACCAAATTTATCAATTCATAAAATTAATCAATGCTTGTAAATTCCCGCTGGAAATCTATTAAACTCCCATACATTGTCTCATTTTTTTTTTTTTTTTTGGAACCAGGGATTGAACTCAGGGACACTCGGCCACTGAGTCACATCCCCAGCCGTATTTTGTATTTTATTTAGAGACAGGGTCTCACTGAGTTGCTTAGGGCCTCGCTAAGTTGCTGAGGCTGGCTTTGAACTCACAATCCTCCTGACTCAGCCTCCCAAGTCGCTTGGATTACAGGCACGCGCCACCACACCCGGCTTTGTTTCATTATTTTTGGTCTGAAAGCATCTTTATTTTGACTTCTCTTCTTAAGTTATTTTTCCTTGATACAATTTTGGATAAGCAGCTATTTTAACACTCTGAAAATATCATTCTGGTATCTCTTTCTCCTATTCTTTCTCTACAGAATTCATTCTGTTATGTCTGTATTTTTTTTTCTGTTACTGTTAATATCTTCCCTTCACCGTCAGTGTTCTGCATTTTCACTCAGATGGATCTAATTGTAGATTCTAGTATTTATTCTGTGAAGAGTTCATCAGTCTTCCTAAGTCTGTGGAATGATGCCTTCACTCTGTTCTGAAAATGTTGCATTCTTTGTATCTTCAAATATTGCCCCTGTCACAATCTTTCCCTTCTTTCTTCTTTACTTTGTGATTAATATATGTTAAACCTTCACATAAAACCTGAGATATCCCTTAACCTTTCTTTCATGTTATACCTAAAAATAAAATCTATGCTGCAAAGACATTCTGCTTTATAATTTATACAGAATTAACTATAATTTAGTAATTTTTGCTTTAGTCATATCTGTTGAGACACTTCTAGAAGTTATACTTGATTATTTTTAAAAAACTTCTAGGTGGAGGATCCAAGATGGCGGATTAGAGGAAGGCTGCATTCCTACTTGCTCCGTGGATTCCTACTTGCTCGGGATTCAAACAGCAGGAATATGACTCTCAACGAGATTTAATATTCAAAGCACATATAAGGGGTCCCCAGGTGCCGCTCCAGAACCAACTCAGCCGGGCTGGGCTTGGCCCGCCGCGGGCAGCGAGCGACGATCCTGGAGCCGGACAGCTACGATCCCGGAGCGCCTGAACCTGCAGCTGCTTCGGAGCCACCGACCTGGATCTGCGACAGCCAACAAGCTGCCTCTGCCCAGAAGCATTGATCATTCCCAACCTGGAGGTAGTGGGACAGCACCTTTCTTGGGTCACCGCTTGATCAAACACCCCTCAAACAACAGAGGGGAAGATACACGAACACCATGAGAAAACACGGGAAGAAAGTGTCCCAATTAAACCTAGATGACATATCAAGAGAACCCAAAGACAGCATGGTAGAAGGAATGACAGAAATGGAGTTCAGAATGTTCATAATTAAAGTGATCCGAGAAGAGAATGATGTGACGAGAGAGCAGATTCAGGCTATGAATAATCAGTTAATAGAGCAATTGCAGGAAGCAAAAAATTACTTCAATAAAGAGATAGAAATTCTGAGGAAAAAACAAACAGAAATCCTTGAAGGAAACAAGGAAATGAAGGAAACAATAAACCAAGTTAAAAACTCAATAGAAAGCATAATTAACAGAATAGATCACCTGGAAGACAGAACCTCAGACAATGAAGACAAAATATTTAATCTTGAAAACAAAGTTGAACAAACAGAGAAGATGGTTAGGAATCATGAACGAACCCTCCAAGAAATATGGGACATCATGAAAAGACCAAATTTAAGAGTAATCGGGATTGAGGAAGGCGCAGAGATACAAACCAAGGGTATGAATAATCTATTCAAGGAAATATTATCAGAAAATTTCCCTAATATGATGAATGAGATGGAAAATCAATTACAAGAAGCTTACAGGACACCAAATGCACAGAATTACAACAGATCCACACCAAGGCACATTATAATGAAAATGCCTAACATACAAAACAAAGATAGAATTTTAAAGGCGGCGAGAGAAAAGAATCAGATTACCTACAGGGGGAAACCGATACGGATATCAGCAGATTTATCAGCCCAGACCCTAAAAGCAAGAAGGGCCTGGAACAACATATTTCAAGCTCTGAAAGAAAACGGATGCCAACCAAGAATCTTGTACCCAGCAAAACTTACCTTCAGATTTGATGATGAAATAAAATCCTTCCATGATAAACAAAAGCTTAAAGAATTCACAAAGAGAAAGCCTGCCCTACAGAACATTCTCAACAAGGTATTCGAAGAGGAAGAGACGAAAAATAACAATCTCAGTCATCATGGGGAGGAACTACCCTAAAGAAAGAGTCCATCAAAGGAGAAACAAAGTTAAGCTAAAAACCCTAAAAAAGCTAAAATGACAGGAAATACAAGTCATATCTCAATAATAACCCTGAATGTAAATGGCCTAAACTCATCAATCAAAAGACATAGACTGGCAGACTGGATTAAAAAGAAAGACCCAACAATATGCTGCCTTCAAGAGACTCATCTCATAGAAAAACATGCCCACAGACTAAAGGTGAAAGGTTGGGAAAAAGCATACCATGCACACGGACTGAGTAAAAAAGCTGG
>JAJEJO010049459.1:0-13268 GCA_020662805.1 Glaucomys volans
TTCTTTAACAATAATGATAAGAACAATACATTTATTTCATTTATTTATCATGATTAGTATTAGTACTAGTTTTTTTGTGTGATGCTGATCATTGAGTCCGGGGTTTTGCACATGTTAAGCAAGCACCCTCCCACTAAGCTACATGCCCAGTCCAAAACATTTATGTTTGTGTTTGTTTAGGTTTAGGGTTAGTGTCTGGGGGAAATCAGGGTGACATGTTTTTATTACCAGTCTATGTTTGGGCAGTTGACCTTTGTGCTGCTTAAATTGGGGCCTCTGTTTTTATTTTTTTTAAATAACAATCATAAACATTTGACAACTATTGACTATTATTATGCTTTAATCCCCCCCAATGAGATGGGAAGCCAGTTCTGGTCTGGTATGTACCTTACTGCCAAATACTAGTACAGGGATTCTTGAGCAATATTTGTTAACTGTCTTTACGCCCTAAATTTACTGATCTTAAAGACTAAAAAGGGATTTTATTTTTTCCATATTTTTATTGCATTATGGTTGTGCATAATGGTGAGACTTGTTCCATATTTGTACATGTACACAATATAAAAATATAATTTGGCCAATATCATTTCCTAGTATTTTTTCTTTCTTTTCCCTTCTGCCTTCCGTGGTCCCTTTCCTCTACCCTACTGATCTCCCTTCCATTTCCATGAGACCCATCCCCCACCTTTCTTCTTCTTTTTCCTCTCTAGTTTCCGCATATGGGAGAAAACATATGACTCTTGACCTTCTGAATTTGGCTCATTTTGCTTAACATAATGTTCTGAAGTTCCATCCATTTTCACAGAAATGACAATGTCATTTTAAAAATTTTTTAAATTTTTTTGTTCTAATTAATTGAACATGACAGTAGAATGTATTTATACAATTTGATAGATCATACATAAATCGAGTATAATCTCTCATTTGTCTGATTGTACATACTGTAGGATCACATCAGTCCTGCAGTCATACATGTTCATGAGGTAATAATGTGCTTCACTCTACTATCATTCCTTCCCTCATACCCCTTCCCTTCCCTTCACTCCCCTCTACCTAATTTAAAGTAACTCCATTTTTCCCTATTCCCCCCACCCCAACTTATTGTGAATTAGTGTCCACATATCAGAGAAAACATTTGGCCTTTGGACAATGTCATTTTTATGGCTGAATAAAACTCCATTCTGTATATTTACCACATTTTCTTTATCCATTTATCCATTGATGGACACCTAGGCTGGTTCCATAATTTGGGTATTGGGAATTGTGCTGCTATAAATAAGGGCCTGCAGGTATCTCTGAGGTATAACTTTAATCTTCAGGGTAAATACCTAGGAGTGGTACAGCTGGTGGCTACACGCTTAGGGTTTTGAAGAAACTCCATGCTTATTTCCATAGTGGTTGTACTAATTTACAATCCCACCAACAAGGTAAAAGTGTTCCTTTTTCTCTACATCCTCTCCAGCATTTATTATTATTTGTATTCTTGATGACTGCCATTCAAAGATGCATTTCCCTAATTGTTAAAGATATTGAATTTTTTTTTACCATTTGTATGTATTTCTTAGTTTGAGAAGTATCTGCTTAGTTCATTTGCCCATTTATTAATTGGAGTTCTTTGTTTTATTGGTGTTAAGCTTTTTGAGTTCTTCATTTATTCTCATTCTCTAGGATCTTTCCTCATATTCTTGTTTCCTTTGTTGTGTTTAAGATTTTTAATTTGGTGCCATCTCATTTGTTAACTCTTGACATTTCTTCCTGAGCTTTAGAGAAAGTCATTGTGCCTATATGTTGGAGTGTTCACCCTACATTTTCTTGTAGGAGTTGCATATTTTCTGATCTAATTCCAGATCTTTGGTCCATTCTGAGTTGATGCAGTGTGAGAGATAAGGGTCTAGTTTCCATCTTCTACATATGAATAAGAAGTTTTTCCACACCTTTTGTTAAAAGGACTGGGTTAGTTTTTTGTTTGTTTGTTGTTTGTTTTTTGGCACCTTTGTCTATGGTCAGATTACTCTGTCTGTGAGAATTTGTCTCCATCTCTTCTGTTCTGTACCATTTGTCTGTGTATCTGTTTTGGTACCAGTACCACTCAGTTTTTGTTACTATAACTCTGTAGTATATTGTGATGCTTCTAGCACTGAATTTTTTTTTTCTTTTTTACTTAGAATTACTTTGGCTCTTCTGGATCTTTAGTCTTCCAAATGAATTTTAGAACTGTTTTTCCTAGTTCTATGAAAAATGTCTAAAATGGGGTTTTAATTAGTTTCATTTTCATTGGATACTTTCGGAAGTGGTTGGGTGGTAAAGAAAACCACTTCTATCTCTAATTAGGTTCCAACTTCATTTTGCCAATCAGTGTAGAGGGTAGGATGATTGCATGGTTATTTTTGAACTTCTATAATAGGATGTGAAAATACAGAAATTCCTACTGCCTTGGGAGCTTATGTCTGAAATTATTCCTTATTATACATATGTTCCTTCCTCCCACACCTTGCCTACCCCAGATAATCTGCACAAGCTCTGTGTGACTGTTTTATTAAATAGGATACTAAATGCTGGGGTGTAGCTCAGTGGTAAAGTGTATGCTTAGCATTCACGAGGCCCTGGGTTCGACATGCTAGATTTTATGATTTAGTATTGCTGCTCTGTGGATGGAGTTGAATGACTCTCCTCGTACACATACCCTTTAAGTTACTATTTGTGAAGTGAAGGTGACTTAGGTCCTTGTTAACTTGCCAAAAATGCATAAGACTTTGTATGTTCTTTTCAATTTTAAATATAAATTTATTTTTGGTGCATTGTAATTATACATGGTAGTAGGATTTATTACATGTTCATACGTGCACATAACATAACTTAAGGTTCTACTTAAGGTTCTAACACCTTTCTGCCAACCAGAACCTACAAGGGAGCAGGCGCCTGTTTTTCCACATTCCTAGGAAGCAGCATACTTCAGTCATGAACTGAGTCTGACCTGAGTCATGAGCTAGAGTCATGATTTCTTTTCCAGCTTCTGTTAGCCTTCTGTCACTATGACAAAATGCCTGAGAGAATCAACTTTTAAGAAGGAAAAGTTTATTTTATCTCAAGATTTCAGAGGTTTCTGCCTGTGGTCCACTGGCTCTGTTCCTTTAGGTCCTATGGTAAGGCAGAACACCATGGCGGGGAGCATCCGGTAGAGCCAAACTGCTCAGCTCGTTACAGCAGGGAAGCAGAGGGAGGAGGAGGAGGGGCTGGGGTCCCTATATTCCTTTCAAGAGCACACCCCAATGACCTGGCCTTCTTCCACTGGGTCCCATCTTCTAAAGGTGCCACCACCTCCCAACAGCACCACAGGCTGCCGACCAAGCCTTCAGCACGAGACTTGGAGAAATGCTCAAGAGCCAAACTACAGCCAGAACTAAGCAACTTATCAAGATCCTGGGTCAAAATTAAAAAAAAAAAAAAAAATGGCTAGGGACACAGTTCAGTGTTTAAGTGCCACCGGTACAAAAGAAAAAAAAAAAAAAAAAAAGCAACCCAAACTATAACGCAGCTCATAGGTAGCAGCTCCCAAGCCCTGCAGATGGCCAGGTTCTGAGTATCTTGAGGAAGTCCCGGTTTGTTTTACAGAACAGCTGGCATACAAATGGAGTGGCGCTCTCTTAAGTACTCATTAATCATACTGATGAGAACAGCTGAAATCCAGTGTTCTCAGTACTTACATATCTGACATAGAAATCAAGTGATAGTCCAATTAGTTTATTTATAGGCTCCTTCCTTTGAAAAAAACAGTTAATGTCTGTCTTTCCTTTTGATTCCATAGTCTCTACTTTTAAGAGAACTCTGAAGAACCCAGGTGAATGCATTTCATCTGTATTATCAAATTGTTTATCTGCTAACTCATTAATAGTCATTATCTGCATACACAATTTTCTAGTTGTATGATTTCATTTATTTAGTTTTCCAGAAAAATGTTTTTTTAAGTGCCTTTTATGAATACAAATAAGAGTGGGACAGAGAGTTAACTAGGTTGGTTCCTTAGAGTCTTACAGAATAGAAAGTTTAGCTTGTAATTCTTATATGCAATTATTTACTCCCTTAGGAATTAGGATGAGAGGAAAAAGTTTACTGAATGAGATGAGGAGATTTTTCCTTTTGTAGTTATTATTTTTCCTAGCTAAATAAGACAATAATAAAGTTTTTTTTTTTTTTTAAAAAAAAAAGGATCTAAAAGGCTGGGCTCGGTGGCGTACACCATAATCCCAGCACTTGGAAGGCTGAGGCAGGAGGATCATGAGTTCAAAGCCAACCTCAGCAACTTAGTGAGACCCTAATCTACTCAGTGAGACCCTGTCTCTAAATAAAGTACAAAATAGGGCTGGGGATGTGGCTCAGTGGTCAAGTGCCCCTGAGTTCAATCCCCAGTTCAAAAAAAAAAAAGGACAGGACGTGTAGCTCAGTGGTAAAACACTTGCCCCGCCCCCCCGCCCCGCACTGAAAAAGAGAAAGAATAAAAAGTTAGGGGAACTAAAAATTGCCAGAAATAGACTTCAGAGTCCTTCTCAGAAGTGATCATGTGAAACCCTTCTAGATGGCTCTAAGTGCAGTCAGTGTGATACCTGACTGCACTTGGCCACAGTGAGCCCCCACAAGACCCGAGAGACATGATCAAGAGCTGTGTAAACACTATGAGAGAGTTGAAAACATTTACGGGATAATGAAAATGCTCCCGTCTCACATGTCGTCTGCAAAATGAGTGCTCTGAACTCAAGTTTGCTTTGTCCAAACGCTACACTGCTACATTTGAAGAATATATTCACTAATACAAAAATCCTATGGAAAGGAAATTAAGAACTGAGGTTTGGCAAACCCCTTAATACTGACCATCTGAGGCCATCTGATTCCTTTTAGGTCTGGTTTTAGTCTCACCATCAAGGTGCTGGCATAATTGTAAAATGCTGAAGTTTCCACTGTCTTCAAAGTGCTGAAAGTGGCTGGGTGGGGGCGGGAGGGAATGACATTCCACTGGGAACCCCAGCTCAGAGCCTTAAAATAAGTCTCTGCAGGGGAAAAGACACAACTTGCTGTTACGGTTTGGATTTGAGGTGTCCCCAGAAAGCTCACGTGTGAGACATGCAAGAAGGTTCAGAGAAGGAATGATTGGGCTACAAAAGCCTTAACCCAATCAGTGAATTGATCACCTGATGGGATTAATTGAATGGTAACTGAAGGCAGGCGGGGTGTGGCTGGAGGAGGTGGGGTATTGGGGGCATGGCTTTGGGGGATACATTTGTATCTGGCAAATGGAGAGCTCTCTCTGGCTTCTGATCATCATGTGAGCTGCTTCCCTCTGCCATACTCTCCCACCATGGTGTTCAGCCTCACCTGGAGCCCCAGGAGAATGGAGCTAGCTGTATGTGGGCTGAGACCTCTGAAACTGTGAACCCTTAAATAAACTTTTCCTCCTCTACTGTTGTTCTGGTCAGGTCTTTTAGCCACAGCCACAAATAAGCTGACTAACTGTCTAAAATCCATGCTCTTAGCCTGCGTCACGGCTGAACTTCATAGTCAGAGATCTGGGGGAGATAGTGTGGAGAGTAGCTCTCCCTTTTTCATGTATGTTTGACACCTCTGTTAAAGATTATGCAGAAGGGTAACAAAAGCCCATAGACAGAGCTTGTATATGAACTGATAACTTTCACAGAGAAAGTCAGAATGGATATTGGCAAGTGCTCTCAGATGCAGTAGTCAGGGTTCTGCAAATTAAACTAAGGTAAGCAAGACAAAAGACATATTTAATCGCATAGGTAAGGAAAAACACAGAAAAATGTGACCCAAAGAGGTGCTTAGAATATGGGGTTTATATCCCACCTTAATAGGGAAAAGGGTGGGAGAGAAGTAAGGTCAGGAGGAAGATCTCAGGCTAAGAAGGTAGGGAGATAGGTCCCTGAGCAACTTCCTGGGCAGCAGAGCACAAACAGCAGCTGCAGATTTTTGCTGAGAAACTTGCATAAAGGTTATTTTAAAATCAGGACATATGTGACCTAGAGTCCATAGGAAATCAGGATACACGTGACCTGGAGTGCAAGGCTTCTCCAAAGAGGGAAAATGTCTGATCAATTGTGATTGGACTAAGGTCTGCATGAATACCTTGTAGACACTGAGGGCCTCACCGGGAACTGGGTCAGGGCTGACTTCCTCAAACCTATAGCTCCATGTAAACCCCTAGGCCCTCGCCATTCACTGGCAACCCTCTCCGGTTCCCTCTCAGCTGTGGGAACTTTGCTTCCTTTTGCTTTAATAAATCCTCTACTTCACTCTCACCTGCTGCTGTCTGTGAATCTCATTGTTTGAATTTGGGAGACAAAGAATCCACCTGACTCTGTGCTCCATGTTACAGAAGGATACTTGGGGAAAAAAATATTTTGTAAGGATAAACAGCCCCTTAGGAGAAGAGATGGGAGATGTGACAGTTATGTCTGCTTATGTCGTGCTGTAGGTGGTGCTGACCTCAGGTCTGAGGTGATGAATCAGTCCTCCCAGGTTGCTCCTGGGGAGAAGATTTAGGATAGCTGAGTTCCTTTGAGTTCTCTTGGGAGGTCAGCATTTAACCAGATAAGAAATCTCAGGAACTCAAATGTCCTCTGCCCAAGTAATTTCTATGCCACAGTGGCGTATTCTGGACCCTGTCAGCTCTAAATTATCCCCTCAGTCAGGATTATGTGGAAAGCTCTGCTTGAATTAACATCTTCAGATTGCACTGAACCTTGGATATGGAATTGTTCTATACGAGTTTAAAATATTGGAATCAAACTTTTAAAAAGTCCATGTTTATTTATATTTAAAAAGACAATAAATAACACATTGTCTAGAAAATCTGAGACCCATGTTGCACTGAATGTCTTGACTGCTAGATGCCATTGGTTTAAGGTTTTGTCATTCCAGTTTCCTTGTTTGCTGAGGAGGGGACAGACTCCAGCGGGCTGACCCCACCTCCTTGTCTCTATGTGCAGATGTCATTGGAATGTCAAATCACAGAGATCCTGGGACTTGAATGTTTAGATGTGGGCTCCCTTTGGGCACCAGTGCCTGTTAATTCGCTGCTTCCTTCTCCAGATACAGGTATGTGGTTTTCATAGGAAGAAATATGTGTCCCCTCCTTTTTCAAGCTTCAGAGTCACTCTTTCCTGTCTCAAAATTACAGGTGTCAATTGTTAGTACATGACAATGATCACAATGCCTGAAGGTACTTCCTTACAATGACTTAAGAAAACTTCCAAACCACAGAGTGAGCAAAATCTGAAATGACCCTTCACAAGCACCATAGTGTAGGTGGGATGTGCCCTGAGTTTCAGCTCACAGCCCGAAGGTCCCAGTGAGACCAGGGCAAAAGGACAGTCAGTGTAGGTAATGAATGATTGGGTTGGGAAGGTGGGGGCTGATTCCAAAGGAAATAAAATGCTAATACGTCCAGAGCACTTCCCCCTCCTCCAACCTGTTGCCAAGGTCACCTGCCTCCAAGGAATTGCTCCTCCCTGCAAGGAGTTGTTAATGAAGGGAGCTGGGCAGCTCCCTTCCTGCCTTTCTGGGCAGATTCGGAGAATCAGGAGAAGTACACCTGGAAGCCTAGAAGGCTCCTTTCCCACCTTTGGCCACATAAGCAAGATAAGAGGAGAAGGGGGCATGAGAAGAAAAGAAACCTGAAATCTATGAAGGGGCAGGACACCCCCACTCCTGGGGGCACCAGTTCTGTACCCCCTACTCTTCAGAGGAGTGTCTCTCTCTCTCTCTTCCTCCCCCCCCCACCCCGTCCCTCTCTCCCCTTCCCCCTCTCTCTCTTATCCTCTAAATAAAACTTTTTGCTCTTGCCTCAGTGTTTCACAGGTGTTCAATCTTCAACACCAGGGGAACAGGACCTGATCCTGATTTTCAAGACCGGTTTCATTAGTTCCCTGGATCTGCTTGCTACCCCCTTGAATAAGTGGCCTTGGGTAGGCTACTACTTGCCTCTATGTTTCTGTAACAGAAAGCTTGATCCATGTCCTCAAAGCCAATCCAAAAACGAAGACAAGGTCTTGAGAAATAGGAAAATGTTTTATTGCTTTGCTAGTAAGGGAGAAACACAGGGGACTCCTGTCCCAGAGCCTATGATTCTGCCTGTTAGCAGGAACAGGGGGCTTTTAAAGCGGTGATTCAGAGAAAATGAGATTAGGGAGGAGAGATCAGAGAGATCAGGGAAGAGAAGGTCAGGGGAAAAAAGATCAGGGAGGAAAAGGACAGGGAAAAGAAGGTTGAGAAAAAGACAAAAGCGTGAGTTTCAAAGTGACAAGGGATATAGTCAAAGCATCAAGTGAACCTCTGTTACAGTTCTTTGCCTGAAAAGTGGCAATGTCAAGAGCTCCCTTCTGGTAGGTTCTTGTGCAAATTAAATGAATGAATGAAGGCAGGTCCAGGGAGGGAGAGCCCCATCAAATGCGACCTGTCTTTGTCCCTTCAGCTGTGCCCCAGAAGCCAGATTATGAGACAAAAATATAGAGGAATCTGGGTAGAAATGCTTTGGCACAACCAGACTGACCGGGCCTCTGGACTTCCCTCTGGTCACTGCCTTACCTCTCCACCTCTGTCCTGTCACCTTCCAGTTAAGGACTTTCACTCTTCATCAAACAAGTTTAAAAAATGCTCAAGTTCAATGTGGTCTTGGGTCTTCTTTTCCATACGAAGGCCTCTTTGTCCTGTAAAATTTACATTAAATAAATCAATATGTTTTCCTCTTATTAATCTGTCTTTAACATCTAATTTGCAGGACACCTGCCAATGAACCTAAGACAGGTGGTTAGAAGGAAAATTTTCTCCCTCCTTTAATAACTTCCCATGTTTTCATTTAAGAACAAGAGTAGGGAAATCTGCCTAAACATTTTCTGACAGCTCTAAAAGTAGGATAAAAAGATTCTTTTTCTTAAAAGGAAAATCACTTTTAATTGCTCAGCTCAGAAGCCAAGGCTTTCTGTCGTGAATCAACTAGAGACTCCACCTTCCTTTTTCTTTTGAGAGCCAGAGCAAGGCAGGGTAGGGTGGAGCTCAAGGTCAGAACCTTGAAGCTCACGGGCACAGGAGGGTTGGGAAGATCCAGTGTGTCTGGGTCTCCAAGGTTTTAGACTGTAGCTGAGCTTTCCAGGAAAGCCATTACTGGTCAGGGAGGAGGTGTGGGAGAGGGGAGTTCTTTGAGTTTCTACTTGATATTCAAACATGCCTAGTCACCAGGGTGCACCCCTGGCAGAGCTGGCTTTATAACTCCCACCTTCTTCTCCCAGCCCTGCTCCCAACACTCCACAGGCACATCAAAACCTGTTCTTCCAGGCCCATGAATTCCAATGCCATTCTTCTAGAAGGATGAACTCCCCACTTGATTGTAAAAGACTTTTCCTCCTTAGAAAATCTGCATTTTGAAAGCATGAAAAACTTGCCCAGTGACTGACTCTTTAATTGTGGAATAGTTTTGATGAAGATGTATAAAATGGATTAGTTTTGAAAAGATACATGCTCCTTATAGAAATATGAAAAATATATAAAGAAAGAAGAATTTTTCTGAAAGCCACAGAGTATTTGTGGGTTATTGTTGTTTGTTTTTTTGTTTTGTAGTGCTGGAGATCAAACCCAGGGCCTCAGGTGCGGTAGGTAAGTGTTATACCACTGAGCTATTGCTCCAGTCCCAAGTGTTTGGGTCATTCCCCTCCTTCAAAGGAAAGCTGAGTAGTAAAAAGCAAACCAAGAAGAAAAGATCCTAGTCATGACATTGTGGACGGTCCTTCTCCTGGACTTAGTGTCACTGGTCCTTTCTCAAAGAACTTGGCTTTCTGTAATAGCAACCACAACCCCTGACAAGCCAGGTGATGAATAGGATATTGATGGGCAATTATCTGACACAAAATAGCTCCATATATCAACCTGCCAGAAGCCGGTAGCACAGCCCAGGGCAGTTCTAAGGGAATGCAGCCAGAGACCTACAAGGGAAGATGGGGAGCAGGCCTGGCCCTCCTGAGCACCTGACAGAGAAAGGAAGGATCCTCCATAGTGCAGACTCTCTGGCTCCCATCTTGCTGCGGCCAGGGCACCCCACAGGAGGCAGGTAGCACTGGGACAGGCTTGGTGGAGGTCATGTCCAGTCCAAACTGCCTGCTGACAGCCAACCCCATGGTACTAAAGGAGGGCCGGTCACTGACCTAACCAACTCCATGGTGGCCCTCTCTGACTCCATTTGCCTGTTTAACTTTATTTTCTCCTGAACCACTTTCTTATGCTGTTACTGTAGACTTCAGGAATGACAGGCCTGTTTGATAAACATCTTTGAAACAGAGGATCAAAACTACCCCTAAGGACTGGGGTTGTGGCTCAGTGGTAGTGTTATACTTCCCAGAAAGATTCTCCAGTGCCACCAGGAGAAAGTCAGCCCCACCCTAATTCCCCTCCCTACAGCCCAACCCTAAACCCTCCCTCGCCCTATAGCCCTGCCCTATAAAAGTTGGCAATGACACAATTCACGCGTGACCCCCGGAACCCCACTTTTAGGAGTAAGGGACGTCGTCGCTGGCCAGCTAAAATAAAGGCTTCTTTGGGCTTTACGTGATTGGCTTGGATGATTTTATTTTCTTTGGGTACAACAGTAGAGTGCTTGCCTGGCATGCATGAGGCACTGGGTTTGATTCTCAGCACCAAATAAAAATCAATAAATAAAACAAAGGTCCATTGACAACTAAAAAAATATTTTAAAAAACACATAAAAAAAAACTACCCCTAAGCAATGGTGAGCCTCACAGAGCGGATCACCCCATGATGAGATTGCCCCCTAAACAGGCACTATTGTCTAACAATGGGAAATCTCAAGCAGTGATGACCCTCCCAGAGCTTCACAGAACCAGTCCTGAGACAATGATCAACCGGGATGGCCTGCTCTCGAACAGATATGCAAACCCCAGCCAAGCAAGCTCCCAACCCGCACCTTTGTTCTCCTTTTCTCTAAGACCTCGAAGTTTCTGTCAGCCCCTGGAGAACAAACTGAGATGAAAATTTGGGAATAAGAGGAGAGATACTGAGTCTCAAAGGAAGTGCCCATGGACCATTGAAATGAAGAAAGACCCATGAACCATTGAAATGCAGAAAGCACCCATGAACAGTGGCAACTCTTGAGTGACAGCCCACTCCCATCTCTGTAAAATAACATAAGGACAATGTGCAAGTGCAGGGAGAACTGGTGGGAAGTTGTGCAGTTCTGCCCTGGTTCCAGCTCCAGTCCAGTCCCCATGAACCATCCCTCTAGAAATGTTAACACCCCACGCATCTAGTTGCTGTCTCTTCCTCTGGAGGTAGCCCACATTCTTCCTTCAATGGGTATTCCTTACTTTAGCACAAAGTCGTTTTGAGTTCACCCTTTTCACCCTTGAATATGTAACTATCTTCCTAAATAAACTTCTATCTAGATTTTGACTGGCACATGCTGAAATTCTTTTCCACCATATATGGCAAGAGCCTCTCTGGTCTTGAGTCAGGTTCCCCCTTCTGTCCACGAACTCCTCGGATCCTGATTTAAAGACATCTCTTCTCCTAGAACAAGATCTTGGGTCACCATACCCCTATATCTATTCTTCCCAGCATGGCCATGCTGATTAAAGCTCCTTTCCTGCCCTTCATCACTGCTGGTCTCTTTCACTGACATCTTGGGATAGATGCTGAGCCTGGTTTGTCAGGACGACTGGGCTGGGACCTTTGCCCAAGGATTTCTGTTAACAGTGCCTCCTGACTAAAGAATATGGAAAATGACAACTCCCCAAAACCGTTTGGCCTGGAGGAAGAGGAAGGAGGAAGGCAATATTTAATCTCTCCCAGTAAATCCTTTCCCGGTAACAGTGGGCCTTCAGGAGAAAAAAAGCACACTTTCACCCTTTCCTGGGTTTATCCCCAGTGTCTCCACCAAAAGTAAACATTCATTCCTTCCCAACCACAAGGGTTCCTGAAGGGAGGAGGCAGATACTAAAACCCTGGGCCCTGGACTTTTACCCTTTCCCATTGCTGAGGAATCCTGGAAGGAGAAAAGCAAATAGTGAAGCTCTGGGTAACGATGGGTCCCAGAGGTAAACAGTGAACTCCAGCCGAGTTCTGAGTTTTCATTCCTTCCGAGTAACAAGAAGTTTCAGACTTTTTACAACTTTTTTCCTGACTGCCCAAACCAACACATTCTGCCTCAGTGTCCAATGATTAATTCATCCTCATTGTAAACTGTAAAGCTCAGACTCCTTCTGTGACTCGTGGCCATTTTCCTACACTGAAAATGAGCCCCCACCCCAGTGCCTGACTGATTGCCTCCACTGTGGAATAAAGGAGAGCTTGCTGATCCATTTGAGGTCTGCTTCCACCCCAGTTATTTGTGTTTTCATAATGGTGCCAAAACCGTGTTGGTTATTTTTGCTTACACTGACTTCCTCCAGAATGGGAAACTTCAAAAATAATGGAAGCTTTAGAATTCTAAAAGTAGCACAGTCCCCTTGTAGAAAATTTGTTTTTGTTTTTGTTTTGCTATACTGGTGATCGAACCCAGCATCTCATACATTCTAGACAAGCACTCTACTGCTCAGCCCTGTAGAGAATTTTTAAACTGGAATATATATAAACAACTTCTAATCATCCACAGCCCCATGGCCAGGGGTAATTAACCACCGTTAACATTTGGTCCCTTTATAGACTGGATGATTGGAAAAGGGGTACTTTCACCTTAGGCCTCCATCACCACCCACTCAAGGACAAAGCTCTACCCCCACCTGTGTGTCTCCTGGGCAGGTTCAGCTCTCCCTTGCCCAAAAAGCAGACAGGTCAAATTTCAGGTACCTACTTTCCTGCCCAAAGCTTTCGATTCCTACTGCCGCCCCCCCAACCCGCCACCCATGCCTGAGATGCAAAATCCTCCCTGCTCAGATAACAGTAAGAGATATGCCATCCCAGTCACAAAATATCCACCCAAAATGAAACACATTTTACTACTTCTTATTGTTTAGATATGAGGTGTCCCCCAAAAGCTCATGTGTGAGACAATGCAAGAAAGTTTAAAGGTGAAATGATTGGGTTGTGAGAGCATTAACCTAATCAGTGTATTAATCCACTGATAGAGAATGACTGAATGGTAATCATAGCAGGTATGGCTGGAGGAGGTGGGCCATTGGCAGTATGCCTTTGGGGTTTCTATTTTGTCGTGGTGAGAAGATCTCTCTCTCTCTCTCTCTCTCTCTCTCTCTCTCTCT
>JAJEJO010049461.1:0-15155 GCA_020662805.1 Glaucomys volans
AGCCAGCCAACATCTTGCTCTTGGTGAGCGAGCACACGTGCAGGTGCACAGCACATTCATGTCTCTGATCAGTCTGACCATGGATCCCTCCTAATCAGAGAATCTTCTCAGCGTGTAGGCCTTGCAGTAAGCGGAAGTGAAGCAGCTGATAAAATGTCAGCAAGCACCTCTGTGTTTGTGTTCCTGAGCTGGATGGGCTGGTCGATAGCAGACCCAGGTGTGGGTGTCAATGACATTGGCAAAGGGAGAAAATGGATAGGGGTTCAGGGAGAGAAAGAAATCCTGTACCATCTCTGCGTCTTTGAACATGGTTGCTGTGGAGCAGTCATATGGATCGTGGGAACAAAAAACCAGAATCATCAGGTTCCTCTGAAACAGTGAGGTAGCAGTTTTTTAAAAGAAAAATAGTAACACTCACATTGTCGTGGAAACAGCTCAAATCTTTCATAAATGAACATTTCACTCCAGGCTCTGCCTCCGTCTCCACGGGGCTCCTCCTCTGTGTCTGTGTCCCCTCTTCTGTCTCTTGTGAGGACACGGCCATTGCATCAGGGCCACCCTGACCAGGGGGAGCTCCTCTCAGGACCCTGCACTGACTGCCCTGCAGAGACCCTGTGTCCACACCAGGTGCCACCCACAGCTGCCAGGTGTTAGGCTGTGGCCGTGTATTTGGGGACCACCCTCAACCCAACACCACAGGCCACAAAGTAGGGTTTTCTGGCTGATGGTGACTGTCTCCTGTGGGGCCAGCTGGAGCAGGGACAGTCCCTCAGAAGAACCTGCAGTTTGGGGACAAGTATTTTCTACATGGTCGCAAGCATGAAACCCGTTGGCTGGGCGAGCTCAGGGGAAGTAGCCAGGGCCCCAGGGGGGCGAGAAGAAAGAGGAACGCGGTCCCCAGAGGGGCCCCTGTCCCCGTGATTGCCTATTAGCAGTGGGGGCGGGAGGGGAGGTCTGGGGTGGAGAACCCCATTCCCCTGTCCCTCCCTGAGGGGGTCGTGGCCCCACCATGGCAACGCCAGACTGGACTGGCCTTCCAAGTTTGCTTCACACTCTGGGGCACAGTGGGATGACTTGCAGGCTGACGCTATTAAATGGAAGATTCCAGAAATCATGGAGCAATGCTCAGCTGCATGCGGAGGTGACCGTGATGGAATCTCTCCGTGTTCCACTCCCTGCTGCCGGGATCCTCCCTCGGCCGCGTATCCACCGGGTATAGGCGACCCTCCAGCTGCCAATCAGTCAGCGAGAACCTTGGTCATCGGATGCGCCGCCAGGACTCTGAGGACGGGGTCGTTGCAATGGCTCTGTTTTATTTTCAGTCGCTAATTTCTCCCTGCGACCCAGCTGTGCGCTCATCCTAGGGATGTGGCCCTAGGAAACTGCGGGATCCAAGCATTCGCACCGCCGGCGGGTCCAGGCGTCCTCTGGGGACAGTCACCCGGACTCTGGCTGACCCTGGGCGGCCCAGGGGCGGGACCGGGACTCTCCCGGAGCCCGTGACACTTAGATCCTGGCCACCGTCAGGCTTGTTGGACGGCAGCCCCGTGAAAACGCAAAGGTCAGGGTGAAAGTCCCCGGGTCCCCAGGAGGAAGTGAGAATCAGGGAGAAGCACCCCGCGGGGGCCGAGGAGCGGCTGCCCCAAGGTAGACCTGTGAGCTGCCCCCGAATGCGGTGACCAGCTGGGGTCGCTCCCTCTGTGCACATTGAGAACCGCACGTCCCGGAGCCCCTGGGTCCCTGCGAACGGCGCCCGCTGGGAGGACACGCAGCTCCGGGCAGGGCGGGGACTCCAGGCTCCTCGGCGTGGACGCGCGGACCTCGCGAGCGAGCGTCCCTCTCAGGGCTGAGGGGTCCTTGCTGGTGGGCGGCTGCCTCCGCCTGGGAGGGAGGCTGAGCTGGTTCAGGGAAAAAGAGGCCGGAGAGACGGCTGCCCATCCATCGTGGGAGCCGCTTCCGAACTCGATCCAAGTCGAGGTTTTTATTGGCTCCTAACCGGACATTCGCCCAGGAGTTGATGCACAACTAAGCGTCCAGGGTGGACGTATAAATGTGGACGATCTGAGGGGGCTCGGGAGGCTCCTGGGCTCCCCGTGCAGGAACCACGAGTCTGGTCTCTGGGCCTCTTAGGCTTTAGAGCCTCCTGGGAGGCTGGGCCACACCCGGCTCTCATAGCGCAGGGAGGCCCCTGTCCCAGGGCCCTACTTCCCCACACCCTGTGGAGTCATATTCTTGAGTAATATTCTTGTTCGTGGCTGACTAATATTCCATGGGGTCCATATACCACTCCAGGGTATAAACGCATAGGAAATGAGACACACACCCACAGGGACATCGGCCCACCTCTGTTCCTTGCAGTACCGTCCACGGGGGCCTCAGCCTCGGTGCCCGGGGCGGGAGGCGTGGATGGGGAAACCGTGCTGGGCTGAACTGTTCCAAGGCGCTGACGTTGCCCCCCGAAGTGTCCCCGGTCCGGTCCTGGGCGCTCCCTGACCTGTCGCAATCGCCCTTTTAAACTAGAAGGCGGTCACAGCGCGGCTGTGTTTATTTTTCTCCCTCTACATCCGCCTGGGCCGCACGTGCCTCCCGAGAGGCTGATATTCAGGCTGCGGAGCAGAGGGGGCTGAGCTGCCCACCCTGCGTCCCCGCCGGCCCTGGCTCCCCGCGGCAGCAGCTGTTCCCCGAGTGCCCAGGGTGGAGGGCTGGACCCCCCAGCCCTTCCCCCTGAATGGCAGAGGCAGCCCCTCCGCCCTGGGAACCGGCCTCGTGCGGAGGCAGCGCGGAGGCCCAGGACCGAGGTGCAGAGAGGCCGAGCGCGGAGCGGGGTGCGCGCCTGCCCTGCGCCCCGGGGCCGCGGCCGCTGCCGCAAACCAGAGCCCGGAGCGAGGAGGGGAGCGGAGGGCCCAGGGCGGCGGGCCGCTCCCGTGTCAGCCAAGTGTCAGTCACGGTGATGCGGGGACCTTCCGTGCTGGGACCCCGCTGCGGGGTCGCACCTGGCTTAGGAGACGGCTGGTACCTGGGGGGTGCAGGACTGGGTGCGGTGTGACAGCGCCCTGGGGGTTTGGGGGACTGGGACAGTGTGACAGCACCCTGGGGGTGCAGGACCGGGTGCCGTGTGACCAAAGGAGGACACTGGTCCAGTCAGAGGGTGCCATGGCTGGGATGGCCACAACAGTAAAGATCTATCTCCTCCAATCATGGAGGCTGGAGGTCCCAGATCCAGTCCTGGGCAGGGCTGGCTCCTCCCGAGGCCTCTCTCCTGGGCTGGCAGATGCGGTCTTCTCTCTGGTCCTCACAGGGTCGTGCCTCTCTGTGCGTCTGTCCTCACCTCCTCTTCTACAAGGACCCCAGTCCTGTGGGGTCAGGGCCACCCTGGGGACCTCACTGTACCTCAGTCACCTCTGCAAAGACCCCTCTCCACACACAGGCACGTCCCAAGGTCCTGGGGCCAGGGCTGCACAGAGGACCCTTGGAGAGGCCCGGCTCCCTCCTTTCCTTCGTCTGCTGGACAGAAAGGTCAGCATCCCACGGACCCTTCAGCGAGGCGCCTGCCAATCTCTGCAACCAGCTTCTATAACATAAACCCGAGGGTCACCGTCCTGAAATCCACCCCGAGTCCTAAAGGAGCCTCCTCCATCGAGGCCCCGAATATCCTCAGGTGACACCCATTTTTTCAGAACGAGTTAAAAATGCATTAAAGAAAAAACAACAACAAGTCTGCGAAAATCCCCTGGGGCGCGGCCCCACCCGGCTCGGCCTGAGAAAGAGGAACCTTCCCAGCTCCTGCGTCGGCCTCCTGCTGCGGCCTCCTGGTTTCGTAACCTCCGCGCGGCGAAGTCAATCTGCAGATCTCAGGTCGCAGGTCCCCAGGCGCACGAGGCCCCGGGCGGGTGTCCGTCACCGCGGCCGGTCAGGGGCCAGGAGCCCTGGGATCTGGAGTTTGTGACGTTCTGCCTCCAATCCCGCAGCCTCCGCTGGAGCGGGCAGGCGGGTCCCTGCGGACCCTCCGTCCCCCCCAGGGGACTTCAGAGGAGCCCCGAGTCCAGCGCCCCAGGATCGCAGCCCTCCTCCCGGCCACCGTGAGTCAGGGGACCTCCGTGGGGGTGGCCGGGGTCCCACCGACTGCCCAGCTCGCAGGGCAGATCGGGGCACGTCCCGGGAGCAGGGTGAACGGTGGTGTCTCCCAACGCGACTCTGGGGACACCTGCCTTTGCTTTCAGTTTTCTCCGGGGGCAAGAGGCGCGGTCCCTTTTGGTTTCTATGGTTAAAAGCAGGCGCCGCCGGCGGGGGCTCAGCAGGCACTGGCCGGGCTCCGCCAGGTCCTGCGTCTCTGGGATTTGGGAAGTGGGGCGGGGACACCTCCCTGCCGGCCTTCTGGGGCTGGTAAGGACATCGGGGCTCAGACCTGAGGAGCACGGGCGGGTTCCCTCTCCAGAGGGTCGGGTCCCGCCTCTCAGCCCTTCACCGCTGGGCAAAGAGAAACCGGTGACCGTGGTTTGCATTGTAGTGACCTAGTGACCAATAGGCAAAAGGGAAATTGGGACCATTCTGTGCTCTCGGGGACAGGGACATGTGGCCTAACTCCCTCGGTGGCCAGCGAGAGAAACTGGACCTGAGCTACCTTTGGGTGCATACGGAAACCGTCAAACTGGATAATTAAGACCCGCGCTGCAGCTTCAGGCATGGCTGGATCCAGGAGCTTGGCTCCGCAGCGGCTTCTGCCGGATCTCGGTTTACTGATATTTCGGCCCCGCCTCCTGAGCCCTGGGGTCTCCCGACCCTCAGTCTTTGTGCGTCACTCTGCGTCAATTTATTCGTTGGGTCCATGCTGACCAAGTTCCGCTGCGCATTATCCACCCTCCGTCCGTCCTTTCATTTGGAATCCGCGCCTCCCTCTGCCCAGCTGGGTCTATGCAGAACGCCCAGCCCGGCGCCCAGGGACTGTGGGGACGGTGCCGCGACAGAGCCAGTGAGACTCTGCTTCCGCGGGACGCACGGGGACCCCCTGGTTTGCACCTGAGACCGAGCGGGGAGGGGTCCCGTCCTCTGTTGGGGTCTCGCAGCAGCGTGGCCTCCCGGTTGAGGCCAGGGCTGTTTGGGGCAGAATTGAGCTCCTCAGGGGCTTTTCCCGCCGTCCTGCTTCCCCCAGGTGACCAGCCAGGAGCTGCGGCCTCTATCTGCTCCGCAGAAGGGCCCCGCGGGGACCCTCCGCCGCATCTGTCAGCCTCTGGGCTGGGGAAGCCTCCCCAGGCCCGCAGGTAAAAGCAGGGACCCGCCGTCTGCAGGGACAGATGTCCAGGCAGCAGCTGGACAGTCGGGGCCAGAGGAAGAGCCCGGTGTCCCGGGAGGTTCTGAGTCAGTCTGCAAAGGCGCTCCGAGTCCGGGAGGCCCACGCGCGGGGCCCGCAGAACCCTCCGCCCTCCTCGTGCGGGTCATCTGCAGAGAGCGGCTGGAGGCCAGCTGAGGTCCGGGCAGAGGAGGAAACGAGAACAGTCAGGCCCCCGGGGACTCTGAGCGGCCGCCTGCAGCCTCCTGGTGAAGCACAACCCCTGCCTCCCTGCCCACCCAGGCCGCGCAGCATCCCACCGTGAGGAGGCCGCAGCGGCCCAAGCAGGGGAGGCCAGTCTCGGAGACCTCAGATGGAGGACGCCCGGCACTGGGCAGCCCCAGGGACGAGTTAGGTCCCCCCAAAAGATGGAGGCTTGACTTGGGGGCTGCCCAGTCCCGTGGAAGCCCTGGCCTGGCGCCAGGTCCCTGGGGTTCAGGACTTGGGAGGAGCAGGGAGCCAGGAGGCCCCCAGCCCCGAGCAGAAGTGACGTCCTTTGACTGAGATAGACTTCAAGGAACTCAAAACCCGACACTAAGGCAGACAACCCAGGGGCGGATTGTGGTGCCACTCTCTCTACCAACTTCTGGAACATTCTCATGATCCCAAATGGAGACCTGGTCCCCATTACTCCCTCCCCAACCTCCTGTCTCAGCTCCCAGCCACCATGAATCCCTTTCTTGTCCCTGTGGGCTTTCGTGCTCTTCGTAAATCATGCGTGATAGGGTCCCACGCGTGTCCTTGAGGGTCTGCCTTCTCTCACTGAGCAACATGTCACTGAGGTCCATTGATGTGGTAGCAGGTGACAGCTTCGTTCCTCTTCCTGGCTGAGTAATATTCCACTGTGCACGTGGGCACATCTGGGTATCCATTCACCCGTGGGGTGTCCACCCTTTGGCATCAGGGCTGCTGTGGAAGTCCAGCTCTGCCCTGAGGCCTGCTCTGGAGTCCCTGGGGTGGGGATGCCGGAGGGTCAGTTTATCACCAGGAACTCTGACACTCCGGGGTGACTGGTAAGATCTGCAGGCTCCACGGGGCCCCGGGACTCAGGGCCCCCGTTTCTCCTGGTCCCGGTCCTTCCTTTGATTACAGCCGCCTGGGGGTGGGGGGTGTGGAGCGGCCTCTCGCGGGGGGCGTGGCCAGTCCGTTCCCGCCTTTCTACGAAGACCTTACGACCCGCCTGCAACTTCCAAAGTGAGAGGCAGGAAGCATGTTTCCCGTAAGTTTGCACACGTACCATGCCACACTTATAGGACGCAAGTATGTCACCCGACGGGCGTCACACCAGCTCCTACTATGTCACTATATCACCTGCAAATTTGCTCGTGGGACCTATTATGCATGCATTTCAAAGTTAGGCACCTGGTGTCCGTAATGAGCAGGGGACACACGTAACGTTCCTCACGGATACAAATACCCCGCGAGGTCGCCTCGTGTGGCAAAGTGCACGACTCATCATCCGCGTTACAGGTTACGCGTGTGTACCGTGTGTCACGCGTGGGATCACGATCACAAGTGTCGGAAGGTTGCACGTGAGATGATTCAGATACGCGGTCTGCATAGATGATCCGGGTGCGGGTGATGTGCGTCACCTCGTCTCACGATTAGATCATATCCAAATGGACCGTGCGATGGAGGCTGTGTGACCGCAGCGATGTGATCGGTGCATCTGAATCACACACGTTATCCAAGTACATAGACTACATATTCATACATGTAGATGTGTATACACAATAAAATATATAAACAGAATCATGCATGTGTAATAAACAGTATATGCAGTTATCATACGCTACGTATTATATTATGCTTGTTATAATTTAAATAAAAATCCATGTTCCTATGCAGCCCAGAGGACCCGATGAAAAGGGAGAGAAAAATGAGCAGGGTGGTGTGTGACTCAGCAGGTGACGGCCGACCTCACCTGCACTGGCACGGTTCAGGATCCCGGGTGAAGCGTCCCTGGGAATCTTCACTGCTTGGCTGAAGCTCAGGAGGGGAGCTGCGGGTCCCCTGTGTGCCCACCACGCGCTGGGTCCCGTGCTCAGACTCTGGCGGGAGTTGAAGGTCAGGGCAGCCTCCTGTCCTCGCACACCAGATGCCCTCAGGGGCTCCTCCATTGGATTCGAGGGACAGCAGATCTCCTCCCTTCTCCTGGGGCCGCCATGGTGTCTGGGCCACAGATGGGACCCACCAGGCCCCTCGGCTTCCAGCACCTGCCCAAGGAGCATCGTGGAAACGTGGTGGTCATGACCAGGGTCTCTGCAGGGCAGTCAGTGCAGGTCCTGAGATGAGCTCCCCCTGGTCAGGGTGGCCCTGATGCAATGGCCGTGTCCTCACAAGAGAGAGAAGAGGGGACACAGACACAGAGGAGGAGCCCCGTGGAGGCGGAGGCAGAGACTGGAGTGCTGGGGCCACCAGCCCAGGGCCGCCTGGAGCCCAGGAGCTGGGGAGGCAGGAGGAGCCTCCTGGAGCCCGGGAGCTGGGGAGGCAGGAGGAGCCTCCTGGAGCCCGGGAGCTGGGGAGGCAGGAGGAGCCCCTGGAGCCTGTGGAGGCAGCTCAGCGCCATGAGATCTGCCGTCCACAGCTGTGAGGAGAAACCCTTTCTGTCGGCCCCCTGAGCGTGGGGACATGTGTCACAGCAGCCCAGGACTCCCCCAGGTCCCCGTCTAGCTACTCTTTCCAGAAGCACTAGGGTGCACAAATCTTCCCCGGTTCACTGGGAGCTTTACCAAATACTCTGATGGTGAGAGCTGAGATCCTGATGTAACCGATGAAGAGTCAGAGGGCCCAGGAAGACCAGCTCCGCCCTCACGCATGCTGCTGCTGAGCCCCAAGTCGCCAGCCCTGGTTGGCAGCTGTGAGCTCGGGTGCCCTGAGCGTCACCACCAGGCCTTCACTGAGCACCTCTGGGGGGACGTGAGCCATCCCAGGTGCAGGGACAGCAGAGCAGAGGCTGTGGGTTCTGGGTGCTGGGAGCCAGAATGTCCTCCTGGGTGTCCCCGGAGGCACCTCTCTGTCCGGGCTCCATTCCGTCATGCCGTCTCCAAAGCAGTGACACTGGCTGGCTTTGGGGATCCAGGACTCTCCCCGGGCAGCCCGAGGAAGCATCAGAAGCCAGGTCATAGACACCCAGCAGGTGCCCGGCTGTGGTCTGAGCTCCCCCTGCCAACGTGACCGTAGGAGAATCAAAACTGTTGAGAGGAGCGGGCGGACACACCTGCTCCCGGTGACACCTGTCTCTGGCTGCTTTTCTCACGCCAGGACCTCTGTGCCATCCCCAGCCCAGACGCTGTGTGTGCCAATCCTTCACTGTGGCATTGTCACGGCTGAGCCATAAGGAATGCGACTCATAATGACCAAGAAGCAGAGACAACCCACTGGTGAATGGAGAGATGGAATGTGGTCCATCTGCGGGGTGGAATATGACTCAGGCGTGAAAAGGAATGCATTCTGACATCTGCTCCGATTTGCATGGACTTGGACAACAGGATGCTCCGCGTGAGAAGCCAGATGCAATTCTGGTCACATGAATTGTTCCAAAATAGGCGAAATCACACGGATAGAGAGCGGCTTGGTAGCTGTCAGAGGCCGAGGGGACCAAGGGAGATCGGGGTCCACATGCTGGCGACATTCAGTGGTGGGAAATCGAGACTCAGTAAAGATGTTTCTTTTTTAAGAAGCGGGATGCGCACTGGTTGCGGACCAGGCGAGGCACACGCGCTCTCCTCCCGGGCGCAGTGGCCCGAGGGAGCCCTGGGTCCGCGGTGCTGGGCGCGCCGCTGCGTCTGCGCTCCGGGAGCCTCTGGCTGCGGTGGGGACGCGGCGACGGTTAAGCTGCTTTGATAACATTTCCACCCGCCGCCTGCGCCTCCGCGGGGCGCAAACCGCAGGCGCCCCCGTTTCAGGGAAGCGGCGGCCGTTGGAGGGTTTCCTGATTCGTCGCCGAGCGAGCGGCGGGCAGGGCAGCGCGTGCCCGGGGCCGGACCGCCGCCTTCCTGGGCCGGATACCGGAGGCGCGGGGCCAGGAGGTCACCGGGGGCCCCTGAATGCAGAGCCAGCCCGGGGCGCTCAGGGGCGCAGGGGCCGCCCACTCGGTCCCCAGACGGCGCAGGTGCACGCGGAGAGCCGCTGGCGCAGGCGCGGGGCGGCGGCTCTGCAGCTATTTCTTGCTTCACCTGCGCCCGCGGCTCTGGCGGGGGTTCAACTGCGCGTGGTATTTAAATGTCCCTGAAGCAGAAGTGCCCCAGCCGCAGGTGACAAACACGGGCTCTTAGCGTCCCCAGCTCTGCGCCCAGAAATGGAGAGAGCAGCCTGACTCTCCGCCCTGTATTTCCCAGAGCCCAAGGTACCTTTTTTTTTTTTTTTTTTTTTTTTTTTTAAACTAGGGACTGTACCCAGGGGCCCTTGGCCACCGAGCCACATCCCAGCGACTTCTCTTATTTTTTATTTTAAGACATGACCTCTTTGTGTTGCTCAGTTTTGCGAAATTGCTGAGGCTGGCCTCCAACTGGAGATCCTTCCGTGTCAGCCTCCAGAGTCTCTGACTTGCAGGCGCGCGCCACCACGCCCGACTGGTCACATCTCAGATAAAAGAAAAATCCCCTGAACTCATGCGCTTTGTCCCCAGAGAAGCTGTCCCTGGGTCTGGCCCTCTGCATTTATTGCTTTGGGAACCTTCAGAGCGGGAGTGCAGGTCTGTTCTGAGGCCCAGAGTGGCCTCCCGTCCTCCCCGGGTTGCTGAAGGATTCACACCTGGGGTGTGAGGCACCCAGGTCAGGCAGCCAGTTCCGCCCGAAACTGAAACTGTGCCATTTTAAAATGGACTGCAGGAAATTCTGCGCAGCGACTTGGGTAGAGGTGTTTGTTTTTGGGTACCAGGATTGAACTCAGGGGTGCTTAACCACCGAGCCACCTCCCCAGCCCTTTTATATTCTATTTAGAGACAGGGGCTCACTGAATTGCTCAGAAAGTTGCTGAGGCTGGCCTCCAAAGTGTGATCCTCCTGTCTCAGCCTCCGGAGCCGCCGGACTTAGAAGGTCTTTTCCGGAGGAAGCCATAGCGGGTTGGGGTGGGGGCGTCACGGGTGGAAATGGGGGTGTAAAGCCTGAGGCGCTCTGAAGGCCGCGGGACTGCGTGCCGGGCACCTGGGCGCGGGTGCTTCCTGCGGATGGATTTCCTCCCAGGGTGCGCCCAGGGTCAAAGGCCGACACTCACTCTGCGGCTGGTGGAGGGAGCTCGGGTGCCCTGAGGGTCCCTGAGGCTGGTCCGGGGGGCGGGGGGCGCCCCTGGGGCTGCGGGGGACCCGGATGCAGGGTGCGCTCAGCCTGCTTGACCGAGATTGGCCCGGCACAGATATTTTCCGCGGGCGCCCTCTCCAAACTGAGAAGCCCGTGCGCCGTGTGGTGGGCTCTTTGTTTCGCTTTCCTGTGTTAAAGGGGGAAGGGAGGACCTGGAGGCAGAGGTGACGGATGTAGGCTGAGACACCTGGACCCACCGCTAAAACACCCGGACGGCCTTGGGAGCCCGCGGCTGGGTCCGCGCAGAGAGGGTCCCTCCGCCCCTGCTCGGCCCTGACGCTCCTGGGCGGGTCCCGGCCTCCTGCAGGAGGAGCGCAGGGTGCAGAGTTCCTGACCCGTGCATGGGGCAGGGAGAGGTGGCACGGGGTGCACACCTGCCCTCCTAGCGTCTCTGGAGGCTGAAGCAGGAGGATGTGAGTCAAAGCCAGCCTTAGCAACTTAGCGAGGCCCTAAGCAACTCAGTGAGACCCTGTCTCTAAATAAAATGCAAAATGGGGCTGGGGAGGTGGCTCAGTGGCCGAGTGCCCTGAGTTCAGCCCCTGGTGCCCCTCCACAAAATAGATTAGCAGAAAAAAAGAAAAGGAAAGAACCAACCAGGAAACTCAAGGGAGGCCTGGTTGAGTCCAGGTATGATTGGACTGTCCAGCCGCCACGGTCCCCACCACGGGTTTCCGTGCCCTGCTCGCTGTGGGCCAGGGTGGGCGGAGTCCAGGAAGCAGGAGGGCAGCGGAGGCAGGAGCCAGGGGGCCTCAGCGGGGCCACCTCTTCTGGTAAAATGAGCTGCCAACTCCAAATAGTGACTGTCTGCTTCCCCGTCCCCCTGAGCCCCGTGAGGTCCCTTTGCAGGAAGAACACTGTCCCTCCATGAGCCAGGGCCCTGCAGAGACGCGGAAATAAGAGACCAGGCTGTGTCTCACATACAGGTGTGAGTGTGCGTTCCGTATGTGATATGTGTCATGTGTGTATCGTATGTACCTAGGCGTGTGCGTGGGCATCAGCGTGAGTGTCCACTGCATTCGTACCATGCTCTGCACGTACACATGTCTATCTTATTGCACAGAAAATTATCTGTGTGCATGTATACAGACGCATGCATGCATTGCATGTGTGCATGCCGTTACATGCCTGGGTGCATGCATGTGCAACGGGATATGCAAAGGTATGAATGTGTGCATGCATACGCAGATGCATGCAATAGCATGCATGCGTGTATCTACACACGCATGCACAGACACGTGCAGTGGGGTGAATGTGCGTGCGTGCATGCACCCTGGACATGTTCACTTGCAGGGGGACGTGTGTATCGTCAGCCGGCAGTTTGGGTGCAGGAGAGCGCGCCTGTTTATACATGCACACGTGCCCGCCGACACGCACACTTGGAGAGAAATGTGTCTTAAGGAGTTGGTCCACGAGGTTCCAGGGCCGTCCAGTCTGAGACCTTGGGTCACCTAGGCAGGCGGGGGACTCGGCAGGGGCTGAGGTTGCAGGTGGCCTGAGGCAGAGGGTCTTCTCCAGGATCTTCAGGGTTTGGTCTTTGAGCCTTTGACTCCTGGGATGTGCACGGAGACAGATGTAGGGAGACGGGTGATTGATAAGTGGATAGATGATTGACAGATGTGTTTTAGATGGACAGGCGATGGAGAATGATAAATAGCTGAGGAGACGAGAGACTGGTGCATGGAGAGCTATGAATAGTCAAGTGGATGACGGGTTGGTGCAGAAATTTGCAGATGATTGGCAGCAGATGACAGAGGGATAGATAGGCACAGAGTTATGCTGATCAATAAATGATGGAGATACACGGAGAACAGGGCATTAGAGAGATCAGATAGATACGTGCCCACGTGCATGCATCGGTCAGAGGCAGATGGGTAGGTGATGGTCAGTCTAGACAGGCATGTGGACACATTGACTGATTGGTTTCCCGGGATGCTGAGGCTGGCCCACCTTAATGCTCAGTGTGAGTCGGGAGGCTGGAAACTGAGGCTGGATCCCAGCCTGCAGTCTCAACGCAGGGTTCCTTCCTCTGAGAGGAATCCTCAGACTTTGATGGTCGGCCCTTCGACTGATCGGTCGAGGCCCACCCTCGCCACCAAGGATCTCCTACTGAAAGTCAGCTCTAAGTCACCCAGCAAACACCTTCACAGCAATCCCCCAGGGATGGCCGAATTGCAGTCGCTGAGCCTCGTGGACACCGACTGGCCATGGCGGGGGGAGGTCACTACCCCAGATGAATCTCCCTGGTCTGGGGGAGGCATGGGCACTGGGGAGGCTGCGGGTGAACAGAGACCACCAGACATCTGCTGGATTTTTCCCGCTCTTGTATTGTATTCAGATTGCATAAGCCCCACCCCCACCCAAAGAGTCCAGCGTCTTTGGAAAGGTGACAGGAACTAATTTGCAAAGTCAAGAAAGTCAAGATAGCAACATTGTAGCCAGTCAGGCGCGACGGCTCCTCTGCAATTTTGGTAGCGCACACAGGAAGTCCCGAGCCTCTTTCTGGGGGCCACTCGGATCCCAAGATGCCCTTCCCTTTGGAGGCCCATGCAGGCGACTCTGTTTGGATTTCTAAAACCTAAGCAGAGACCTGTGCTCGGTGATCCACACGGACGGATTTACCAGTGCCAGATCCTGAATCGTACCCCATTTCCTCAACCACCAGCCTGTCAACGCCTAAAATCCAGTGGGCTTGGGACAGGCGTGGTGGTGCACACCCGCAATCCCAGCTACTCAGGAGGCTGAGGCAGGAGGATCACAAAATCGAGGCCAGCCTCAGCCACTTAGCAAGAGCCCATCTCAAAATGAAAAAATTGGAAAGGGCTGGGGATGCAGCTCAGTGGTAAGAAGCCCCAGTACTAGGAAAGAAGAAATAGTGCGTTTTGTCTTCGTTTTGATGCTGGGGAGGGAACCCAGGCCCCGTCCATGCCAAGCACGTTCCGTACCACAAGCCGCAGCCCCAGACCCTGAGACTCTATGGGATTTAAAATCTACCTCTGGAAAAGGAGCTTTCCGGAGTGGGAGGAGGGAGAAGCCACCGGGTCCTAAATTTGCCTCCTACTGAGTGGTCCCCAAAATGGGGTCCCAGGTACAGTCAGGTACCTGGGTGATTGGCAGTCCCTGGGGCAACAGAGTCCTCCCCCCTGGACCAGGAGGCTGGCTGCACAGCCCCTCTAGTGGTCAGGCCCCTTGATAAAGCCGGGAGATGGCGGTATCACCCTGGGCAAATGGGGAACCCGCTCAGAGCCATCAAAGCCACCCTTAGGGAGATTCCACCCCGGGGTGGGGGTGACCCAAGAATCTCCCCTGCACTTGGAAACCGGTTGCTTTCAGGGTCCAGCACTTTGTAACTTTAAAAACCCTCTCCCGGATGCCCCACATCCTCACAGACCCAATGTGGAAGCCACCGCGGCGTGCCTCACCACGCGCTCCCCCAACTTCCAGGTAGAAAGAGAGACAGAAGCAGCAACGGCGGGGCTGGGTGTTCAGAGGCCTCGGTGCCAAGACACAGGTGGAGGGCCAGGCCTCTGGGCTCCTGGGAGTCCCACTCCGCTTGTGGTCACCTCATGAGGACCGGCGCACTGGGTATCTCTGCCCGCACGCATTGCTGACGAGGTGTGGGTTGCGTTCCCGGGCTCTATTTCTGTGCCCCAAGGGTTTGGTGTGTATCATGCATTAGGCCTGAAAGTGGGTAAGAGATTGACAGGCAGAGAGAAGGGAAGGAGGGAGGCAGAGAGGAAGAAGAGAGAAAGGGAAGGGAGGAGAGAGAGGGAGGGAGGGAAAATGGGAAGGAGAGAAAAAAGGAGGGAGAGATTGAAGGAGGGAGGGAGGGAAGGAGAGAAAGAAGGAGAGAGGGAGAGGGGTCACTGGTTCCCGTGCCTTTGTGCACCCCGGGCTCTGGCCCACCCAGCTTCTCTTGCCCCCGGGAGCAGGCAGGACCCTTTTTTCTGCGCGCCTTAACCCGAGCGCAGTAACCTTGCGCCTAATCCGCGCGCCCTAACCCGAGCGCAGTAACTTTGCGCCTAACCCATGCGCCCTAACCCGTGCGCCCTAACCGGTGCGCCCTAACCGGTGCGCCCTAACCCGTGCGCCCTAACCCTCGCTCAGTAACCTTGCGCCCTAACCCGTGCGCCCTTGTTTTGCAGCCCCGTGTGAGCCCCGTGCCCCGCGATGATGCGCGCGCTGCCCGGGACATGATGGGCCTGGTGGACATGAACGTGACCGGCCCGGACAACGCCACGCTGCAGATGCTGCAGAACCCGGCCATCGCGGTGGTGCTGCCCGTGGTGTACTCGGTGGTGGTGCTGGTGAGCATCCCGGGCAACCTCTTCTCGCTGTGGGTGCTGTGCCGCCACATCGGGCCCAAGTCGCCGTCGGTCATCTTCATGATCAACCTGAGCGTGACGGACCTGATGCTGGCCGCCGTGCTGCCCTTCCAGATCTACTACCACTGCAACCGCCACCACTGGGTGTTCGGCGAGGTGCTGTGCAACGTGGTCACCGTGGCCTTCTACGCCAACATGTACTCCAGC
>JAJEJO010049462.1:0-29025 GCA_020662805.1 Glaucomys volans
GTGAACACAGTCAAGTACCTTACATAATATTAGCATCAGACAAAGGTGGTCCATGGATTCAATTATTGAGGAGTTCACACATTGTCCATGAAGAGTAAGAGAGATAATGCATATGACTTATTTCTGGAAAATTAAAAGTTGTTCTTTTGTTCTACCTTTCAGAGTCTGCCCTGGTAAAAGGTGGGTTTTGAAGAAACCAGTTTTCTGTAAGATATAAAAGCAACCTTCAATACTTCACTGACTCTCCAGACCTCCTTTCCCACAGCACAGCTGGAGGCCATGGGCTCCACATGGTACAAACACGAGGGAAGAGAACATTGTCAACCTAGGTCTCTGCATGACTGTGTGGAGCAGCCCTGCCTGGCTCTGGAGGACACAGGCTGGGCAAGGTTCTGTGGTGCCACCTGTGACATCTGGGTACTGGTGACATCCTCACTCCCTGAGTGCAATGAACACACAAACGAAAACCTGAGTGGCCACAGAGGGAGACCACAGGGTCCTGCTCACTTCCTATACTGTTGCTGTCTTACCAGGTAAAAATACAAATTTAAATTTATGCTTGAAACATAGATCAGCCTTTTCAGGGCTGAGGCTATGGTGAATTCATTTTTAGACAAGTCGCCCTCTTGTGGGCAAGGATTGGAACATCTTAGCACAGAATTAAGGGAGAGGAACCTGAAGGTGAGCCACCTGAGTGTCCACAGGATCCTGTGCCCTCTGCTCTCCACACTGATGGTCTACAGCTCCAAGAAGACAGTTCACCCACCTCTCCATCTTGATGACACAGATACTCCAACCTAGAAAGGAGCTCAGAAACCACCCATCACACCTGGTAACCAGGGAAGGTAAAACAGCAGAAATGTCTAAACAGGTCACTCAGAGTTCAGGCAGAACTGAAGCCAAATTCAGGTGTCAGGGGCTAATCTCCTGCCCCATCCTCCTTCTCCAGCACAGAGTCCAGAAAAACAGGAGGATAAAAGGGTGTCCAACATAAACTGTAATAAATACTCTGAATTTATTTATCTAGATGTTTTAAGTTGGGCCTTCTTGCTACTTCATCTGAGCTTGGTAGAAAGTGAATAAATACCTTCCTCTCCCCACTGTTGTCTCTTGGAGCACTTCGAAGCTTAGCTTGTAAACTTTGATGTTTTCTCACAACAAATAACAAAAGTTCTGACTTTTATTCCGTATGTGTGTGTGAACTTAAATATGAGACTTCTTCCATGAGACATTCATGTAAAAGGTCACTCCAGGAAGATGCTCCATGTGGTCAGTGAGCTTCATGGTGTCCAGAATCACATCAGATTTAACCACCCTAAATTGAGAAGAGCAATAAAGAAAACTCCCCCTAATGACAGCATTAGCAGTAAGACCAGAGTCTACAGCAGCATCAGAGTCCACCAAGAGCAATGCCCAGTGTGCCCTGCCACCTCCAGCTCACAAGCATTGTCCAGACACCTTTTCTTGAAGGGTCACAGAGCTCCCTGAACAACAGCAGAATCTGAAGGTGACCTTGAACCAGCTGGGCTCCCATACCCTATACTGTGAAGGCTTACACACAGCACTGTCCCATGAAGGTTTTTCCTTCTTCCAGGAAGGTTGCCTTCCTCCTTCTGAGGATTTCCTGGGATGCTGAGCCAAGCTGCAGAGCTGCTTCATTATCTCAGGGTATTGAACCATGAAGAGCCAGACCCTCACCTCTCCTTCGTCTTCACCTTCATGTAGGAAACTGGCTCACACAGGACATGTGTGTGCCAGAATGTGGGTTTGGTTCATCCCATGGGATTCCTAGTACTCTGTCCTCATGGGAGACACACTCCTGACAGCCCATGACAGACAGCACTATACACAGGTCGCTCTGTGTGTTGCAGCAGTGAAACCAACTATCATGTACAAGTGTAGTGCACCAATAGAGGCATTCTAAAGTAATAGGGCACTGAAGTAAGATGATGGCAAAGGGAAATCTACTTACATAGGAAATATCATTATAAATATATCCAGTATAAAATATGAAAATAAATTCTCATATTCAGATTTGATCTGCAACTTGGACACCTCAAGGCAACAAAATGAGAGCCTCATGGTACACGGCTTAAAGAAGTCCTTAGGGTGAGGGGAGGAAAGATGAGTGAATCTGCCCAACTCACTTTCCAGCAAGGTGTCCAACACTCTGGACCTTTCTTAAATTCTGAACTTCTCCTGTTCCTGCTCAATGAGCTCCAAGTCATTTTCTTTCATTTCATTTATTTCTGGTCATTCAAACAAAACACATGAAGAATAGGTTGGGGAGAACTTCCACACATGCCTGCTTCTCACAGTGACAAGAGGGAAGCTGCACACTCAGGACAGGAGGACAGTCACAGAGGTTTATTTCAACTAAGAGAAACCATGACAGGTTCTTAGCTGATTGTGTCCCACACACCAAGATCCACACTGTGGAGAGGGTGTGTCAGAGGACCTGGGCTGTGGGGAAGAGCAGCTCAGCCTTGTTGGCCAGAGCAACACAGGCACAATCTCTCAAAACAAGGGAGAAGGAAGCATGAAACAAACGTCCCTGGGCAGTGGATCCTGCTGATGAGCACAGAGAGCCCCTTGGAACAAGGCCCAGGAGAACTTCAGTGCAGATGGAATCACCCTGAGACATGCAGACCCTGGAACCAGTCCTGTTCAAACACAGGGAATCTCTTATTAAACCCAGGCCTTGTGACACCTGTGACCCAGGGACTCTGACAAGGAACAGCAGAGGGAGGAAGGAATTCTGTCCTATCAATGAGAAGAAACGAACATAGATTCTTCCCTTGCCCACTCTGTCCAGTGGCCTCAAGAGGTTCTTCTCTTGGGAAGGGTTTGCATGACTCTGACTGTCACACAACTAGAGATCACCAGGACAGGATGTCCACCAGCTTATAGAACTAGCTCCTGCGAATTCCACACTCACTGCCCAGGTAGACATGTCCCTTCTCTGGGATTGGGCAGGGCTACTGGATCTCTAGATGAAGCACAGGTTCCTTTCCTACCAGTCTCTTTTGACCCTTGTGCTCTTATTCCATTCACTAGGCCAGGAGAAGATGACATCTAAACTCAGTTCCTGACATTCTTATTTTTCTCCAGAGAACAGCAGACACCAGAAGATCTCCATCTTCCTCAACTGCATGCTGTTGCTGGAAGAAAATTGAGATCAATATTTGTGAGGTGGCACTTGTTACCTTGTCTCCTTAGATGTGAAGGAGACAGCATGGTGGCCAATCCCCTCTCAGAGGCTGATGTGGAGGTCAAGTCCACTTTCTGGGGTCTGTACTATATTAAGGTGGCAGGCCCTGGACATCATGACTCCCCACAGAGCTAGGCTTCCAAGATGGGCCTCCTGTCCACAACACAGGCAGCCTGGGCTGTTTCTTTATTGTATTTGCTCCAAATATAGAAGACACTTCATAAGCCTGGGCTCACAAAGCAGGCCCCACCCTCCCTCACTCTTTCCACTCCAGCACCCACCAGGGTATTTGCATGTTGCTCCCTGGGGAGGATCTTACTCTTAGGCCAAAATAAAAGCTCAGCTCTAACCTGGCCTTCACGCACCCAGGACTCCTCAGTTCAACTTCTCAAAATGAAGCTCCCTGCTCAGCTTCTGGGTCTGCTGATACTCTGGATACCTGGTGAGGACAGAGGGGATGAGGAAGGAGAATGGGAAGGAGGTGATCCCAGGGGCCCCGATTCTGCTCATGTGTGCTCTGTCCATTTGAGAGATGAGCAGATCTTGTCCTCCAGGATGAGGCAGTTGAGACTGATTAATATGAGATAGAAGACAGAAAGATCTAGATTGTCACAAAGAAAGAGGACGATTCTCTGAGTTAGTTAAAGAGATGCTGTCATGGCTTACAAAACTTAAGTTCTTTTAAAAATTGATTCTTTTGTTTTATGTCACAAAATAAAATACAAATGCCTTTGGAAAAGTGAAAGAAAGGAAAAATCAAACAGATCTCATAATGAGACTACATAAACTTACATTACTCTGTCATTATTTCAGGTTCCAGTGGGGATATTGTGATGACCCAGACTCCTCTCTCTGAGCCCATCACCCCTGGAGAGTCAGTCTCCATCTCCTGCAAGTCCAGTCAGAGCCTCCTATACAGTAATGGAAAAACCTATTTGCATTGGATTGTACACAAGCCAGGCCAGTCTCCACAGGGCCTAATATATCTGGTTTCCAACAGGCATACTGGGGTCCCAGACAGGTTCAGTGGCAGTGGGTCAGAGACAGATTTCACACTGAAAATCAGCAGGGTGGAGGCTGAGGATGCTGGAGTGTATTACTGTATGCAAGGTTTACAAGTTCCTCCCACAGTGGTGCAGCCCTGAACAAAAACCTCCTTGCTCGGGTTGCCCAGCTACCACATGGGCTGCTGTCTGGAAGCAACAGAGCAAATTCTCTGAGTGTGTGAGAGGAAGATGCTGGGAACCCAGGGGAGCAGGGTGCAGCTGAGGGCTGTGGAGCACAACTGCCTTGGCCACAGCTCAGGTCAAACCCATTCATGGACCTGTCCACTGCAGCAGCCTGGCCTGGCATATGTAGGACAAGACACAGAGTTGGTCCAACACCTTCTGAATGAACTGACAGGATGAGCGTGAACACTGCAGAGCGAGCAGGACCTGTGCCCTGGCCAGACTCTGGCACAGGGAGGGCAGTAGTGTAGGGAACTTGTAGAGGACCTTTGTGCTTGTAAATGCTGTTCTTTGTGAAATTGGGATTGAAGCCTAATCACAAACACAGAGAAAAGCCTAAGTCTGCTATAATTAATAATCAGAAGATCATGAAAATATCTTATGAAGTTGGCACTCAATCATGCATTTCATTTATTATTCCAGGATCCAGAAAAGATTCACTGATGATACAGACTCTAGGGAAGATGCCTATCATCCCTCAATTGCCTGCCTCCATCTTGGGAAGCATCAGAGTTGGAAAGGTCAGTCATAAGTCATCTAGAGAGGGTGGAAGTTTTTGCCTGTGCAGGGAAAGTGGGCTTCATGCAGACACTTGGTCTCCCCTGCCTTCACGATTCCTAAACATCCTTGCTAGATGGCCCTCATGTCATCTCACGTATTTCAGTCAGTCCAACAGGACAAAGATGAGCTTCCAAAGGGGGCTATGCCCTCCTCAGATGTCTATGCATGATTTCAGTGATATGTTCACAGGACCAGGGAGCATTTCCTCGCTTTACCAACACAGGATCAGAGACCTGTCTCCTTCCACCCAGGCAAGGTGAAGGTGATTTTGACCAAATGGCAGAGCTGGGCTGGGACAATCAGCAGGAGAAGCAGTGAAGGTCCAGGTACATGCTCCAGGCCTACAGCAACCACAAGCCTCCTGGGGAGAGTCCCATGGGAATGGGGGAGGTTTCCAGTGCTTTCTGACCCAACCTCCTTTCCTCTCCCTGAGCACAGCACATGTCCAGGGAGAATCCCTCCTTGGTGTCCAGGGCTCAGTTCCCGTCCCACCTATTAAGAAGGCTCCATGCAACTGCCCATATCGGCTGGGTTCTCTCCCCATGCTCCAGCATTGATCTACCCTGGCAACCCACATTGGAAATATTTTCTCAAAAACTCTGAGGTAATACTCTCTGTGATATTATAAATGCATATATAATTAACAAGTTACCATGAGGAAAACACAATAATTAAGAAACTGATTACTGAAAATAAAAAAAAAATAATCAAGAAAGCAGGGAAGGGACCATTCATGACAGCAGATGGTTTAGGACACCAGGAATCTCTTACAGTTCTGAGCATAGATGGACCTAGATGAACTTGAAGATGCCGGCAGGAGAGAGCAAAGCAGTCAAGCCAACAAGAAAGTAGCAGCCACCAGCAAAGGATGAGCCAACCGAAAACTCAAAAACTCCTCTGGACCCCATCAGGGAAGTGAGGCCCTAGGGCCAGGCACTGCCCAAGACTGAGGAGGCAGAGGGCAGATGCAGAGACTCACACTCATCATAACAGACACTCACAGGCAGGAGCCTCCAAGAAACAGGGACAGAGGCAGCAAAACCTGAACTGTAATTGACAAGTCGTTGGAGTCTTAACCTAGACACTGAAGAGTTAGAATTCCCAGGTCACCCTGTATTGGGGGAGCTCCAAACACTTGCAGATTCTACCTACAAAACCTCAGAAGCATCTCACTGAAAACAGCCCCAATTAATTCAACAGCAGAGAGGGAAAGTACCAATTCTGAAATATGCCAGAGCATTCTGTTCTTCTTCAAAAAGATTTGGAAAAGACTTGACCAGGGCTGGGGAGGAGATCAGAGGACCAAGACAGCCCAGCAAGTGGGAGACCCTGCACTCAGTCCCAGCACCACAGTAAAATATAGAGACCAAGTCACAGGACCAGGGAGCACTTCCTCACTTTACCAACACAGGATCAGAACCCTGTCTCTAGCAGCTTCTTCAACCCAGTATGTCACACATTCTCTCTCAAGAAAATAGTGTCAGGCACTCTGAAAGTACAAGAAGCAGTGTGAAGAGACTGAGCAGCATCACAACCAGAACCAGACCCAGTAGGATTAATGGATCCTCACACAGGGGTGTGAAGACTCTGTGCTCAGAGCTCTAAGAATGATAAAATCTCTATCACACCCTCCAGCATGGCCTGTCTCTCTGCTTCACTATAAAGATCATGGAAACAGCTGTCCATGGTCACCATGCTCAAAACTTGCACTCAGTTCTGTTCCTGACTTCCCCATTCAATGTTCTACCCCATGGTCTCACTGAAACTCCTGCTCAAGGTCACCTGAGACATGAACATTGACCAGTCCAGTGGTCACACCACCCCCTCCTGTTACCAGACCCACCAATGGCATTTAGCACCTCAGCCATACCCTCCTCCTCCATTCACTCTTCCTGAACTTCAAGACCCTTCAAGACTCTCTCTCTCTTGCTCATCCTCCCCACTGCCCCTTCTCATTCATCTTCCTGGTTCCTCCTTCTCCACCCTGTCCCAGAACTCAGGCCCTGGACCTCTACTCTGTGCAGCACTTGCTGCAATGGTTATCAGATCTCAGTCCCTGTGCAGATCTCACCCAAAACTCCCAGCCTCAAAGATCCAAGGGGCTACTTGACTACCACACTGCAAGTCGAGTGCTCATGGCCAGCCAAAAACATCCGGAGCCACATTCCTCTTCTCCTCCACAGGGTCACTCTTCACAGTCTTTTCTATCAGGACAAATGGCAACTCCACCAATCTAGGTTCTCACATCAAGATCTCAGAGTTATCTTGACACACTTTCTCTCACATCCCATGACCTAAACACCAGCCTGTGGTTAACCTCTATCTCCAAAATGGATCACTCACTGCTCCTTCCACTTTAACCATCATCGACAAGGAACCCACCATGACTAGTCTGGATGTTGGCAATGGACTCCTAACTTCTCTCTCCTGTCTTCCTCATGCTGAATGAACCTATTTCTTTGACAAGTTACCATCATTGGGGGCTTTGACTGTTTTCTCATAGGCACTGTGAACAATATTACAGTGACCTTGGGAGTGAAGTATCTTTTTCAGTTGGTGACATCATTCTCTTTGAGTATGGATCCAGCAGAATGACTGCTGGGTCATATGTACTCAATTTTTAATTACCTTGTGAATCTCCATATTGCTTTCCATGGTGGTTGTACCAATCTCCTTTCCCATAAAAGTCCACAGCAGATTCTATTTCTCCACACCCTTACCAACATGTCTTACCAGGTGTCTTTCTTATGTTGTCCATCCTAGCAGATGTGAGGTGGGAACTCAGATTGGTTTTGATTTACATTTCTCTGATGTTTAGGATTATTGTAGACGTTTTCATGTACCCATTGGCCATTTGTAGACCTTCATTGGAGGATGGAATATCCAGGAACTTTCTGCATTTTTTAATCAGATATTGGGGGTAATTTTGTTGTTGCTGTGGCTTTTGAATTATGAGAGTTCGTTTATTTTGAATATTAACCACTTATCAGATACGTGCTTTTCAAGTATTTTCTCCCAAAGTATAAGCTGTCTTTCAATTTTGCTGTTTTCTTTGCTGCATAGAAAGTTTTTAGTTTTGTGTAATCACATATGTTTATATGTGATTTTGTAGACTGAGATTTTACTATGATATCTAAAACGTCATTGCAAAGTCCAATGTCAAGAAAATTTTCCCCAGTATTTTCTTCTAGAATTTTTATGATTTGGGGGTCTCACATTTAGTCTATTTTGTATATGATAAAGTTTCTATTTCACTCTTTTATACATAAAATTTGGTTTTTCCCAGCACCATTTTTTGAAAACACTAACCTCTCCCCAATTGTGTCTTTTTCATTCCCTCAACAAAAATTAATGGACCATAAATGTGTTCTTTTCTGAACACTACTCTGATCCATTGTTCTGTGTCTATTTGTATTTCAGTACCATGCCTTTTAGATTACTAAAGATTTGAAATTTATTTAAAATTGAGATATGTGATGTCTAAAACCTACACTTTATCAACATTTATTTGACTTCTGACAGTCATTTGTAGTTCCATATGCATTTTAGAAGTATTTTTCTATCTCTGTGAATACCACTGGTATTTTGGTATGCACTACATTGAACATGCATATTCTGTTGGAGAGCACAGAAATTTAGCAATGTTAAATCTTCTGATGCATGAACATGGGATATTTTTCTATGTATTAGTGTGTGCATAATTTCTTTCTTCAGAGTTTTCTAGGTTCCATTGCATAGGTCTTCCACATAATTATTTAAATTGGGTCCTAATATTTCATTCTTTCTAATGCTATTGTAAGTATAACTATTGATATATATTTGATAGGTTGTTAGCCATGTACAGAAATGCAACTCGTTTTGTACGGATTTTGTAGGTAATATAATTTAAATACAGACTACTCAAAAATGTGTCCTCTCAGGCCGAGAATAGGCAGGGAAGTTCAGGGCTTGAGGACAAAGCAGCTGGGGCAACAAAGACTCCCTGATCCATGGCCTGGGCAGGAGGTTTGCACTCAAGCCTGAAGCACTGCTTAGTGAATCTATAGTGCTGCTGACAGTAATCATTGGCCACATCCTCCACCTGGAGCTGCTGCGATGAAAGTGGAGTCTGTCCCTGACCTGCTGCCACTGAACCTCCATGGGGCCTCAGCAACCCATATGGATGCCCCAGAGATCAGCAGCTTGGGAGCCTGTTCTGGTTTCTGCTGGTGCCAGGTCAGGTAGTCTATCTGGATGGATAAGAGGCTCCGGCTGGACTTGCAGCTGATAGCAACCATCTCTCCTACTGACACAGACAGGAAGCCTAGAGACTGGGTCATTCCGATGTCCCCACAGGCACCTGCATTCAGGAATGAACAAGGATCTCTCTCTCTCTCTCTCTCTCACACACACACACACTTCATCATATATACTTTGAAATATCATTTAAAGTTCATTCTCTAGGGATGTTATGAGTCAGCACATAATTAAGTCCATATTGGAAGGAGTCATTATTTCTCACTAGATCTTAAAATTTCTTTTCAAATCTACAAACATGTTATTATGAAGGCACTGAGGCACTTACATTTCTCACCAGAATTCCAGAGGCATAGGAACTTACACACATGGCCCTGGAACAGCATCCTGCTGTCCCTGCTCACATGACATAGCTCAGTTTTTATTGAAAGATCCTCCTTTATGAAATGTTTGCAGCTGGGCTGGGTCTGCAGGGGCCTATGCAAAGCCATCAACAAATAGGGGAGCAAATTGCCTGGACCAGAGGTTTGGAGTGTAGCCCCTAAAACTAAAAATGTCTGAGTGACAGTGAGAGACAACTGTGCCTTGTTATTTTCCCATAATATTGCTGTCCTAACAGTTAAAAACATAAAATTATTTTTATACTTGTAAATAGACCAGCCTTTCCAGGGCTGAGGCTATGGTGAAGTTTATTTGCAGGTTCAAATCACTCTCTTGTGGGCAAGGAGTGGGACACTTAGCACAGAATTAAGTGAGAGGAACCTGAAGGTGAGCCACCTCTGTGTCCACAGGATCCTGTACCCTCTTCTCTCCACATTAATGTTTTACAGTTCCAAGAAGAGAGCTCACCCACCTCTCCATCTCTATCACACAAACACTCAACACCAGAGAGGACCTCAGAAACTACCCTAACCCTAACCCTAAGTGTCCAGAGCAGAAATATCTAACCAGGTCACTCATTAAGTTCAGGGAGATCCACAGACAAAACCAGGTGTCAGCTGCTATACTTGTGTCCATCCTTCTCCAGTCCAATGACCAGCAAAACAGCAGAAGAAAAGAGAGCCAACATGAATGAACTATTGTAAAGATTCAATTATTTCAGAAGATGTTTTAAGTTGGGGATTCTCATTTCTTCATTTGAGCTGAGTATGAAATGAATAAATATCTTCCTCTCCCCAGTGCTATTGGAGAATTTTGAAGCTTATATTGTAAACTTTGTCTTTAATTAACAAATAACAGAACTTGTACCTTTTATTCTGTATGTGTGCATGAACTTAAATACGACACTTCTTCAGTGAGAGAAGAGAAGAGGACACTCCAGAGCAGTGTTTCATGAGATTATGTGGCTTCAAGGTGTCCAGGCTTACACAACCCAATTTGCTACAGCTTTACACATGCTAATTTGTGAAAAGCAATAAAGAAATTTCCCACTAATGACAGCATGAGCAGCAAGACCAGGGTCTACAGAGGCATTCAGAGACCACCAGGAGCAATGCCCAGTATCCCCTGCACTCTCCAGCTCAGGAGGATGGTCCAAGCATGGTGCTGACATGTTTTCATGTATGGTCAGAGAGTTCCCTGTTTAGCTGTTGGATCTCAAAGTGACCTTAAAACAGCGGTGCTCACTGCTGCCTTTTCCCCATCAGGCTCACACACTGCACACACCCAGGAAGGTCTCTCAGAAGCCTTCTTCTTTTTGAGGACTTCCTATGATCCTGAGCCAAGCTGCAGAACTGCTTCAGTATTTCAGGGTATTGGCAAGCCCAAACTCTTGCCTGTCCTTTGTGTTCTTTCTACATGCAGGAAGCAGGCTTCCAAGGAACATGTGTGTGTCAGGAATGGGCTTGGTTCATCCTACCAGACTCAAGAGTTCTCTGCCCTCATGGGAGAAACACTTGTGACACCCAAGGGCAGGCAGCGCCACACACAGTTTGCTTTTTGCACTGCAGCAGCTTGCTACCTACAGCTGAGATGATCTTTAAGTGCAAGCCTGTGAAGCTTCTCCCAACCCCTTCTGCATCATTCCCCAATCCCTGCATTTTGCCTAGTTACAGAATCAGGATAATTCACAGACTGAAGGAATTTTCAAATATCGAATTTCCATATTACAAACCAGCCCCAATTGACATATCTTTATTCACAAGATAGATCTTACATTTTTTTTATTTTGATTTTTTATATTGAAATATCTTTGCACAAATTTTAACTCTTTAAATATGTCATTTATATATGCTTCATGGAAATATCCCCATTGGGGACCTCTTTAAGCTTGACCCTCAAGCCAAATGCCTCCCTGATCTCAGTCTTGTCTGAAGCATGTATCAGGATGCCAGAGGCACAGGTCTTCCTGAAGAGGAGACTGCCCTGGGACCAGCTCCTTCCACATAGAAGAGGCAAGGCTTCCAACTTCCCCAGAGGAGACATTCTGATGGTTGAAGACCTCCAACCCAGACTCCTCAGAAAAGAGCTCCAGGACTCTGAGCAGGGCCAGAACAACAGTGAACACAGAAGGAGGGGAAACTTGCACCTGGCTCTCCAGGAAGAGGCTGAGGTACTGAGAGGGGTGAGAATCCCGTACACTGGAAGGTCAGATGGAGAACCATTCAGAAATCTTCAAGGACAGGGGTCTCCTAAGAAACACCACCAGGCAGCAGTAGGGGTTAGGACTGATCATTGCAGACACCTGCAGAGCTCACCAACAATCCAGTTCTGAAACTGAGCTCAGTGATGAGGTCTTCTTAGCATCTGGAAGACTCCAGATTTTATTACCAGTTCCACACACACACAAAATAAGAAAAAAAATATATATATATGTATATACATATATATACGTATATATATGTATATATATATCCAATATATATGTATATATGTATATATATCCATCCCATATCTGTTTTCTCTAGCCCTCTGTCACAGATTTAGTCATCCAGAAACCTCCACCAGATTCTGACCCCATAGGCCAAGGATGGGAACCACAAATGTGGACCTCAGAACAGGATGACAAGTTTCTAAGTAAAATGAGAAACTTTCAAAGAGTTTGCACAGAAAAGCAATAAAGTTCACTTTTTTGGTTTTGTTTTGTGGTTGTTTGGAGTACTGGAAATTGAACATGGGGCATTCTATCTACCACAGATCTTCCTTCCAAGTCTCTTCTTCCTTCCTTCTTTGTTTATTTATTTATTTATTTATTTATTTATTTATTTGTTCATTTAGACAGGATCTAAGTTCTCTGACTGGTCTTCAACCTTTCATCATTCTATCTCAGCCTCTTGAGTAGCTGGGATTATAACCGTGCACATCAAAGCCTGGCTGTTTTTTTGTTTGTTTGTTTGTTAACATGACTCTGGTGACTTTGTGAAGAATGACGGAGAAACACATTGATAATCCACTGCTTTATGTCAGTTTGCTTCCCATAAAACTAGATATAACCAACAAAAACTAGGACTTACTAAGAAAGTGTTACATGCCCAGGTACTAAGCTACATAATTCACATATGCCATTTTAATCACTCCTCAGGCATCTAACCTTTCAAATTAGAAATTGAGGCATGGGGAAAGTTACCTAATGTCACATACAATTCTTAAGACACACAATCAAGATCCTAATCTTCTCTGTTTGGCCAGAGAAGGCCACCAGCCTGCCTCGAGGAAAGCAAGGTGCCTGGTTTCCATGAAGACATCAGCATGTGGCATCAGGATGAATCCACTGGTGTCTGAAATAGTACCAAGGGGCTGTGAGCCTGCAGGTCTGTGGTTGGAATCCATAGGTGAATTCATCAAGACTGAAGCCTGGGAGGCCAGCCTGGTGGACACTGTTGATTCCTGCTTGTCCAGTTGATTCCCAGGCTGAACACCAGCCTCTCCTGCTGATGCTCTCTGTGCACACTCTCCATTTGTCCCAGGAAGGGTTATGTAAACTGTGTTCTAGTATTTTCTCTGAAGTTGCTATTTATAATGTTACCCAACTTACCACCTAGTAGCTTCTCTGCAATGCCCAAGAGAGAAGTTCTTCAAATTTTTGATCAGGAAAAACCTTCATTGGGCAACTCAAATTTCCCCTACAGACAGGTTTGTAACCAACACAATATTTTGTTTATATTGCTTCCAAGAAACTCAGATGAATCTTCTATACTGCAATTCAAAATTTTTTCCCTTACTGAAGTACATATTACATTCCACAAGGGTCATAATTTTTAGAAAATATTTCTATGAGTTTTGCCAAATGCACAGACAAATATCCACAGTCAGTCCAGATACAGGACAGGCCCAGCTCCCTGGGAAGCTTCTTGGAGCCGTCTAAAGTCAACCACGCCTCACCCCTACTCCTGACAGCCACTGATTTGTTTCTTGACCCTACATCTTGCCTCTTGCAGGATGCCCTACCAAGGAGGGCATCTGTGCATGGCTTTAAGTATTTCTGTTCATGTAGCCTGATGTACTGAGAGCCCTCTGCTTTGTGTTGGATAAGGAGTTCACTTTCCAATGCTGATTAGTCTCCATTCTCAGACAAACCAGTTTCCTTTTCTAGTTACTGTTACCAGAAGTTCCATCCTCATGCTGACATCGGTACAATAATGAGGACAAAGTTTTAAGAGAAAGAAAAAAGTTTTATTGCTTTGCCAGCAAAAGAGAAACACAGGAACTCTTATACCAGAGGTGGGATTCTCACCATCAGTGGAAGCAGGGCCTTTTAAAGAGGGTATTCAAAGGCCACATTTCAGTTGTGACCTGTCAGGGTTACAAATCACTTGTGGCCTTGAGAAATACCTCAACTAATGAACATAGATGCATAGATGCAACTACTAGGTATAAATATATAACTCTAATAAAACATATAACCCTTGATCATCTGAGTTTGGCTTATTTCACTTAACACAATGTTCTCAAGTTTTATCCATTTTCTGCAAATGACATAATTTCATTCTTGTTCAGGACTGGATAAAACTCATGTGTATACACCACATTTTTCTTTTCCATTTATCCACTGATGGACACCTGCTTCAATTCCACAGTTGGCTATTGTGGATTGTGTTGCTATAAACACGGGTACACTGTATCACTATAGTGCGGTGACTAATTCTTCAGGATGAATACTGAGGAAGGATACAGATGGGTCACATGATGACTCCAGACCTAGTCTTTGGAGGAACATCCATACTGATTTCCACTGTGGAGATCACGAACAGTGTAAAAGTGTACCATTTTTCCCCACATTTTCTCTAGTATTTATTATTTCTTTTTATACTGATGGCTGCTATTCTGACTGGAATGAGAAGAAATCTCAGTGTAGATTTGATTTGTATTATTGTAAGTGCTAACGATGCTAAATATTTCCTTCATGCATTTGTTGACTATTTGCAGTTCTTCTTTTGAGATATGCCTGTTCAATTCAATTGCCCATCCATTAATTGGGTTATTATTTGTTATTCAGTTTCTTTCTTTATATATTCTACATATTAATCCTGTCAGACGAGAATCTAGCAAAGATTTTGTCCCATTCTGTAAATTCTCTTCTCATTCTTCATTGTTTTCTGTAATGTGCAGAAGCTTTTTAATGCTACTGTCATAAAAGACACAGGGACTAATAAAACTGAATAGAAGACACCCAGACAGAAGACAGATACAGTCATCAGATCCTTGACAAAGGGTTCAAAAACATACACTGAAGAGAAGACAGCCTTATTAATAAATGGTACTTGAAAAACTGGTTATTTATGTGTAGAAGAATGAATCTAGACCCTTATCTCTCACCCTGCACAATAAGCAACTTAAAATGGCTCAAAGCAACTGCCAACTGAGTCCACAGCAACGTGCCTTTGTGTTTTCCCACCAGTGATGCTCTAGGTTCCTGTGCTCAAGCCCCAAGCTGTCACTTCACTCTGTAGCTTCCATGAAATCCTTATTCACATTTTCAGCCAGGTTGTGTTGGGGTGGTTTTTTTGCTGATCATTCAGGCTTCAAATTCCGCAGACAATTCCTTTCTTGCATTTGTGTTTTTTTGACATTTTCCCCTGAGTGTGACTTATGACTTGTCTTTTCATTTTCTTTATTTTTGAAATCAAGGATTGAACCCAGGGGTGTTTAACCACTGAGCCACAGACCCAGCCCTTTTTAATTTTTGTTTAGAGACAGAGTCTCATTGAGTTCATTAGGGCCTTGAACTACAATCCTCCTGCTTCAGGCTACTGAACCACTGGGATTACAGGCATGATGCTTCATGTTCTCAACTGTGTCTTTCAAAATGCAGAAGTTTAATTTTGATGGAGTCCAACTTGTATTTAATCCTTTTCCTTTTTGAATCATGCCACTCTTGCTTTGATCTTTGTGATTAGCATTGTTGTTTTATCTCACTTTAGTTTGTCTCTTTTCACTTGTATTTATTCTATTTCATCATAAATTCTTAATTAAACTCAAGTTTTTCAGGGGAAAGAGGAACAGGTCAGTTGACACTCTACATCCGATTGTTCCTCATACACAGATACAATCAGCTTCAGATCAAAAACAGTGAAAACACCTGCCTCTGTTCTGAACATGTACACAATTCTTCCTTGTCATTGTTCCCAAGAACTTTCAGCCACACCCCTCAGGAGGGCACTGACAATTTACTGGGTGTTATGAGTAATGGGAGGTGGTTTGGAGTATGCAGGGGAATGTACTTGTGACTTCCAAAACATTTGGCATAAGAAATGAGCACCTGCAGATGTGAACTCCACAGGGTGCTAGGTTCTGAGCAAAGACTGTAAGAACACTAAGGCAGGCACAAATTTCCAGGTCATTTTGTCCTGCTAAGAAAGGAAATCATCGTTTGTCCACTGACTGCCAAATATTAGACTGCTTTAGTTTACAAGGCTGCTCATATTACAGGTTTTTAAAAGAAAAGCCAAACCGGGATCACAAAGAATAAGTAATTTGTCCACAATCACACAAGAAAGAATTCCATGGTGGGGGGCCCAGTGGCAGAGTCTGTACCATTATCCATACATCAAATTCCACAGCTACTCCCTAAAGCTATTTTAGAAAACCTAAATTAAAATGTGACATTTTTGGTGGGTGAAATATTTTGTCTTCTATGAATTGTTGCCTGTTGTTATCATCGGAGAATCTCTTAAAATAGGTAATTCCTTCTACAGACTGAACCATGCTAATTGAAAGGGGCAAGAGAACTGCAGAATTATACAGGGGAAAGATTATGGTATAACGTTTAAAGCAAACCCCCAAATCATCTTCACTCATAAATCAATCATATTCTGGAGAAAATATGCACATGCTTAAATATAACTGGTCAAAAATAGAGTTAGGGAGATACATGTATGTATATTTTATTAACAAGTATAGTAGCAAATTATACCAAGATACCAAAAGCATTTACATTGTAATAAGTATGTAGGTTTGAGGGGTGTCTGTTTTATTTTACATTCCTGCCTAACTTCTCCAGGTAACTTTTGAAAATTTCTTAGAATTTTAAGATAACTGCATGCTGTTCTGCCCTCAGTCCATCCAAGCCCGCCATTTGGCCTGTTTAGTCTCGGGCTGAGATAACATTGCCACCTGCCAACAGAGCTTGTCTCTGTATCCTGTCTTCCCAGCCAGTCCACCAGGCATTTGGAAGCAACAAAGGATGGTTTCTTTTTTTTTGATTTATTAATTTTTTATGTGTTCTTTTTAGTTTTCCATCACAGTATTATATTTTGACATGTTGTACATACACGGAGTATAAATTCCCATTCTCATGGTTGCAGATGATGTGGAGTCACACTGGTGGACTGTTCATATATGAACATAGGAAAGTGATTCATCCACTGTCCTCCCCATTCCCATCCCCTCCCTTCCCCCAACTCCTCTCTAAGATGATTTCTTTTTAACTTTTCTAATAATTTTTACAAAATGTTCAATATACACAAACATAGAACAATAGTATAATTAACCCCAAGTTTCACAAGTCAGCTCTTCCCCATCTACTTTCACCTACATCTCTAACTACCTTCTGCAGCCTCTCTCCCCAACACAAACAAGTTATTTTTAAACCAATTATCAATACATTGCTAAGTTAAAGGACTGTTTAAAATAATCACCATGCCATTATATCATGTACAGATTTAAGAATAATCCCTTAATATCTAATGAAATGATTTTCATTATTCGAATAATTTTTATTCGAACTTCCTTGATTCTCCAAAGGATGTTTTTAAGTTTGTTTAAATCAAGGCCTTGGTCCAAATAAACACATGCTTAAATTTTACCAAGAAAAGTATATTTTTATAAAAATGTTTCCAGGGAATAGTGAAAGAGAGTACACTACCATTATTCAGAAACAAACTATACCATGGGATTTGGGTCATTAAATCCAAAATCAAAGAACAAAAATGGCTGGGCACAGTGGTGCATGCCTTTAATGTCAGTGGCTTGGGAGGCTGAGGCAGGAGGATTCTGAGTTCAGAGCCAGCCTCAGCAACTTAGTGAGGTGCTAAGTAACTCAATGAGACTCTGTCTCTAAATGTGATATTTAAAAGAGCTAGAGATGTGACTCAGTAGTTAAGCACCCCTGGGTTCAATCCCTGGTACCAAAAAAATGAAAAAGTAAAATAAGACCAAAAATGAAGAGAGGAGTCAGGACCAACCCTGTTTACAAACCTCAACAGGACACTCCAAGAGAAAATATTAGGATGTCATATCTTTAGTTATTTCATCCAGTAGCAGAAAACTGAAATCTAGTGAGCAAAGGGAAGCTTTCTTCTTGCATAACATGGAGTCAAGGTGGGTGGTTCAGAGCTCGGGCAGCTGCACTTTCTTCCCAGTTGTGATGAGATGTCTCTTCTAATCACTTTGAGACAGAAAATGCAGAAAGAGCACAAAGGAGAACGAGAAGAGGTGCCCTCCAAGAGAGCAGGATTCCTCCAGGAATTCACAGCAGACTTCAGATGAGGCCATTCGCCCTAACTGCTAAGAAGTGGGAATTCTGCTGCCCTTCACAAAATTGACATCCTAATATTAAGGAATCAGAGGGAGAGAGAAATGATAGGAACTCCCAGGAAGCAATAGAGAAATGAGCAACTCAGTATGATGTGGGGAGATCTCATGAACAGGCCATTCTCAACAGATGAGCCCCAGGGCTGGTGAACATTAGTGAAAGGGACACTCCAAAGTGAGGAGAGACTGTAAGATTCAACATGATCACAGCATGGAACCCAGAAGCTCCCCTTCTATCCAGGTACAGTAGAGTCACCCAGGTCTCCATATGCAAGACACATTCAGCAACGGTCACCACAGGGGAGCTTAGCAGGAGTGGGGGTGCAGTCACATTGCCTTAGCTGTGTGACCCCAACTTAGCAAGCAAATCAAACAAGGAGTACATCACACGCATTTCTCGCAACCCAACTCCTAGCTCCTAACTCTAATTTTATTAAAATTATAATGTTTTATCACTTGCAACATTTTGAAATGACAAAATCACTTTATAAATAGAATTGTACCATTTGTATCCTGACTTCTCAGCACAGTGCCTCTAAGATCTGCACATGTTGCTATGTGTAGCTACAGTTTGCTTAGTTTTTAATCCTGAGTGACACTCCATAGTACGTCTGGGCAAACATTTCTTCTACAGTCTATTGTTGGATATTTTCACTGCTTCTACTTCTTCATTACACAAATAAAACTGCTGTGCACAATGGTGTGTATGATTTTGTGTGGACATGTGTTTTCACTCCTCTGGGATGAGTTGGAGTCATGGGCTCACACTTAATTTCTAGTTTTACTGCAGGTGGTCAGAGAACACATTCTGTATGGCTTTGATCCTTTGAATACAATTTTGTGTATGTCCCACAGGCACATTCTGCTTTTGGCTGCTGGGGTTTTGATGAAATGTTGGTTTATGGTTTTGGTGTATTGTAGGAGTTCCTTCAATGTAGCTTGAAGATCCTTGTCAGGGAATTCTGTCATATGTTATGTCAGTACCTCATCTGTTAACTACCTCATGAAAGTTGAAGTTCTCCTAGTTCTGGGTGTGATGAGAGATTGCCAGTTGAAATCTGGACACTTGGTGTCTCCTGAGACCCTGGACTTACTTATTTAAACCTATGTCAGTGTGCCTCCTCTTACCAGGCTCTGCTAAGAGAAGTCAGGGTACCACCCTGTCACCACAGGTAGGGATAGGAGTTCAGGTGCACAGCACAGTGTTCTGGGCAATGAAGGCTGCTCTTTACTGCTGGGCAGAGATGGACATCCAGCTCCCAAGAGGCCACTCCTTTGGGAAGAGGCAGAAGTGAAAGATTTGGCCACAGATATGGAAGCCATCATAGAAAAAAATACATGAACATTAAATAAGGAGAAAAAGACTAGTAATAAATCTAGAACACAGGACTTACTTTGGGGACAGACACAGAGATATGTGAATCAAAGCAGAAAATAATACACCACAATTTGGTTTTGCGACAATCTTAGAAGTTTTCTTTGTGTCCTTGAGCAAATACCAGTTGTGAAAACCTTAATATTCAGATGAGAATATAAGCCTACGTCTGAATATGTAAAACAAATAATTGCGACTATTCAAAGTTCTTTTATTTGAAATGATTGAGAAAATATTTCTTTGGGTCTAACATTATTTTCTTGGCAAAATACAACAAAACCAAGAAGACTTATTGAGAAATTGGACCATAAAATCTTGACTTAGTATGGAAATCATTACATTTCAAAATACATGGTGTGATATGACAGACATATTTAAGAAATTTTGTTTCAAACTCAGTTATTCTCTACTCAGAAAATCCTAAAGAGTCAACCAAAATTCTCAAAGATCTGATAAATAAATTCAGCAAAGTAGGAAGATTAAAAAGTCACTACACAAAAATCAGTGCCACTCCTGTACACCCACAGTGAAGTGAGAAAGAATCATAAAAACAATCCTATTCACAGTGGAATCTAAATAAAATACCAGGGAATACACCTAACCAAGGAGGTTAAAGAACTCTACTGACAGAACAATAACTTCAGAAAAAAAGAAATTGAAGAAGACATGAGAAGACAGAACAACATGCCATGTTCATGGATTGGTAGAATTAATATTATCAAAATGGCCATGCTATCACCAGGATAATAAGATTCAATAAGCTTTAATCAAAACACCAATGGTGGGTTGGGGATATAGCTCAGTTACTAGAGTGCCTGCCTCACAAGTACAAGGCTCTGGATTCAATCCCCAGCACCAAAATAAATAAATAAATAAATAAATAAATAAATAAAAAATACCAATGGAATTTTTAACAGAACTAAAAAAAATGTTAGAAAGTCCATATGGAAACATTAAGAAAATCCCAAACCACAAAAGCAATGCTGAGCAAAAGAAATGTGACCATTCATGATTTCAAATATGCCATAGAGCCACTTTAAGAAAAGCATCATGGAGCTGTGAAGAAATAGGCATGAATCCAATAGAATAGAAAAGAAAGCCAGAAATAAACCCATACATTTAAACCATCTAGTTCTCAACAAAGGAGACAAGGACACACGTGGGGAAAGAAAGCTTCTTCTGCAAATGATTTTTGAAACATTGGACTTCTGTCTGCAAAAGATTGAAACTTGATCTCCAATATTCTTGATTTTTTATACAAATATAAACTCAAAATGGATCCAATACTTTAATGTAAGATCTGAAACTTTGATTTTCCTACAAGAGGAAAACACAGGGGAACACTTCCAGGAAGAATTACAGGAAGCAATTTCCTGAACAAGATGCAATGGCTCAGGAATAATACAGGAGGTAACAAGTGGTTTACATCAAATTTAATAATGTGTGCACAGCACACAGCAATCAACAGGGTGAAGAGACAGTGTGTAGAATGGGGGGTGGGAAAGTATCATCTACTCTTCTGAAAGAGAATGAATATGTAGAGTATATAAATGACTTAACAATTAACAGCAAAATAAAGAAATCCAGTTAATAAAAGGGCAAAATGACTAAACAGTTGTTTTGGAAAAGAGGAAGCACAAAGGTCAATAAATATATCAGAATTGATTAACATTCTTAGCAATCAGGGAAATGCAAATCAAAACAACTACATTTAGGGAGCTCCAGTCTTCCAGCACCACTGTGCTGTAGCTCCTGGAGAGACCTGGCCTGGAGCAGCTGGAGTCACCTGCTCCAGCGGGGAGTTTAGGCCCTTAGGTGCCATTTTGCAGCTTCCCTGGCAGGGGGCAACCATCTGCGGCTGCATGAATCCTCAGGGCTGGGCTCTGGTTTCCCAGTGCTGTTGTGCAGGGGCACCTGGGGAGATCTGGCCTGGAGCCGCTGGAGTCCCCAGCCACAGTGGGGATCTGAGGCCCTTTAGCACCATTTTACATGACCCCAGGGAGAAAGCAACCACCTGGCACCCCCTGAGCACTCAGCGAGAAGTTCAGGCCTGCCTGTGCTCTCAAGCCCAGTGTCTCCATCACTGAGCACAGTTCTGTGCCCCCACCCCAACTTGGTCTAGTGCCCACGTCCACACCCTGGCCTGGGGTCTAGCACCTTGCTGTATCTGATTGTTTATCAACACCAGGCTGCCTCTGCCCAGAAAGATTGATCATTCCCAAACTGAAGGAAGTAGGAAAACACCTTTCTTGGGTCACCGCTTAGTCAAGCACCTCTCAAACATCAGGTGAGTTACTGGAAATCTGCAGGGACACTTTCAATCATTACAGGGAAATTGCTATCCCTCTGATTTGTACTACTAGAGGGGAATATACATGAGCAACATGAGAAAACATGGGAATAAAGTGTCCCAAACAAACCTAGATGATATATCAAGAGAATCCAAAGACAGCATGGTAGAAGGAATGACAGGAAGGGAGTTCAGAATGTTCACAATTAAAATGATCCAAGAAGAGAATGATGTGACGAGAGAGCAAATTCAGGCTATGAATAATCAGCTAGTAGAGCAATTGCAGGAAGCAAAAAATCATTTCAATAAAGAGATAGAAGTTCAGAAGAAAAAAAAAGAAATCCTTGAAAGAAACAAGGAAATGAAGGAAACAATAAACCAAGTGAAAAGCTCAATAGAAAGCATAATTAACAGAATAGATCACTTGGAAGATGGAACTTCAGACAATGAAGACAAAATATTTAATCTTGAAAATAAAGTTGAACAAACAGAGAAAATGGTTAAGAATCAGGAACAAAACCTCCAAGAACTATGGGACATCATGAAAAGACCAAATTTAAGAGTTATTGGGATTGAGGAAGGCACAGGGATACAAACCAAGGGTATGAATATTCTGTTCAAGGAAATAATATCAGAAAAATTCCAAAATATGATGAATGAGATGGAAAATCAATTACAAGAGGCTTACAGGACACTAAATGAACAGAATTACAACAGATACACACCAAGACACATTAGAATGAAAATACCTAACATACAAAACAAAGATAGAATTTTAAAGGATGTGAGAGAAAAGCATCAGATTACCTACAGGGGGAAACTAATACAGATATCAGCAAATTTCTCAGCCCAGACCCTAAAAGCAAGAAGGGCCTGGAACAACATATTTCAAGCTCTGAAAGAAAACAGATGCCAACCAAGAATCTTATACCCAGCAAAACTTACCTTCAGATTTGAGTAACGAAATAAAATCCTTCCATGATAAACAAAAACTAAAAGAATTCACAAATAGAAAGCCTGCCCTATAGAACATTCTCGACAAAATATTCAAAGAGGAAGAAACAAAAAATAACAATCTCAGTCATCATGGGGAGGAACTACCCTAAAGAAAGAGTCAATCAAAGAGAACAAAGTTAAGCTAAAAACCCCCCAAAAGTTAAAATGACAGGAAATACAAGTCATATCTCACTAATAACCCTGAATGTAAATGGCCTAAACTCATCAATCAAAAGACAGACCGGCACATTGGATTAAAAAGAAAGATCCAACAATATGCTGCCTTCAAGAAACTCATCTCATAGAAAAACATGCCCACAGACTAAAGGTGAAAGGTTGGGAAAAAATATACCATGCACATGGACTGAGTGAAAAAGCAGGGGTTTTCATCCTCATTTCAAATAAAGCAGACTTCAAGCCAGAGTGAATCAGAAGGGATAAAGTAGGACATTTCATACTGCTTAAAGGAAGCAAAAATCAGCAAGACATAGCAATCATGAATATTTATGCACCAAAAAATGGTGCATCCATGTACGAAAATCACACCTTATCAATTTCAGGAACCAAATAGACCAAAGCACAATAATACTGGGGGACTTTTACACTCCTCTCTCACCGATGGACAGACATTTAAAGCAAAAAATGAACAAAGAAACGATAGGACTCAATGACACCATCACTAATTTAGACTTAACAGACATATATAGAATTTTCCATCCATCAAAAACTGAATACACTTTGTTCTCAGCAGCTCATGGCTCCTTCTCTAAAATAGACCATATGTTCTGCCAAAAAGCTACTCTTAGCAAATACAAAAACATAGAGATACTACCATGTATACTCTCAGATCATAATGGAATGAAATTAGATATCAACAATAAAGTTAGAAACAGAAACTACTCCAAGACCTGGAGATTAAATAATATGCTATTGAATGATGCATGGATAACAGAGGACATTAGGGGGAAATTAAAATATTCTTATAGGTCAAGGAGAACAAAGATACAACATATCAAAATCTCTGGGATACTATGAAAGCAGTGCTAAGTGGAAAGTTCATTGCAGAGAGTGCATTTAATAAAAGAATGAAAAGTCAACAAATCAATTACCTCACATTACAGCTCAAAGCCCTAGAAAAAGAGGAACAGATCATCACCAAAAGTAGTAAAATACAGGAAATAATCCAAATCAGAGCTGAAATCAATGAAATTGAAACAAAAGAAACAATTCAAAAAATTGACAAAACAAAAAGTTGGTTCTTTGAAAAAATAAACAAAACAGATAAACCCTTAGCCATGCTAATGAAGAGAAGGAGAGAGAAAATCCAAATTAATAAAATTTGTGATGGAAATGGAAATATTACAACAGACACAACTGAAATACAAAACATAATAAGAAGCTACTTTAAAAATTTGTACTCCAACAAAATAGAAAACCTGGAAGACATCAACAGGTTCCTAGAGACATATGAGCCACCCAAACTGAATCTGGAGGACATACACAACTTAAATAGATCAATTTCAAGCAATGAAATAGAAGAAGTCATCAAAAGCCTAACAATAAAGAAAATTCCAGGACCAGATGGATTCACAGTCAAGTTCTACAAGACCTTCAAGGAAGAGCTCATTCCAATACTCCTCAAAGTATTTCATGAAATAGAGGAGGAGGGAACCATTCCAAACTCATTCTATGAAGAAAATATCACCCTGATACCAAAACCAGAGAAGGACACATCTAGGAAAGAAAATTTCAGACCCATATCTCTAATGAACATAGATGCAAAAATTCTTAACAAAATTTTAGTGAATCGCATAAAAAGCATATTAAAAAGATAGCGCACCATGATCAAGTGGGTTTCATCCTGGGGATGCAAGGTTGGTTCAACAACCAGAAATCAATAAATGCAATTCACCACATCAACAGACTTAAAGTCAAGAAACACATGATTATTTCAATAGATACGGATAAAGCATTTGATAAAATACAGCACTCCTTCATGCTCAAAACACTAGAAAAATTCGGGATAGTGGGGACATTCCTTAACATTGTAAAGGCTAACTATACTAAGCCCACAGCTAACATCATTCTAAATGGAGAAAAATTGAAAGCATTCCCCTGGAGAACTGGAACAATGCAGGGATGCCCTCTTTCACCACTACTATTCGACATTGTTCTTGAAACTCTAGCCAGAGCATTTAGAAAGACCAAAAAAATTAGAGGAAAAATAGCAAAAGAAGAGCTCAAACTATCTCTATTTGCTGATGACATGATTCTCTATTTAGAAGACCCTAAGAAATCCACCAGAAAACATCTGGAACTCATAAACGAATTCAGTAAATTAGCAGGATATAAAATTTATGCTCATAAATCTGATGCATTCTTATTTGTAAGTGATGCATCCTCTGAGAGAGATATTAGGAAAACTATCCCATTCACAATAACCTCAAAAAAAATAAAATACTTGGGAATCAATCTAAAGGAAGAAGTGAAAGACCTCTACAATGAGAACTACAGAACACTAAAGAAAGAAGTTAAAGAGAATCTGAGAAGATGGAAATATCTCCCATGTTCTTGGATAGGCAGAATTAATATTATGAAATGGCATACTTCCAAAACTGCTATACAATTTCAATGAAATTCCAATTAAAATCCCAATGATGGACCTCATAGAAATAGAGCAAGCAATCATGAAATTCATTTAGAGGAATAAAAGAACCAGAATAGCCAAAGCAATCCTTAACAAGAAGAGCGAAGCAACACCAGACCTTCAACTACAATACAGAGAAATAATAACAAAATAGCATGGTATTGGCACCAAAATAGACAGGTAGATCAATGGTACAGAATAGAGGACACAGAGACAAACCCACATAAATACAAGTATCTCAGACTTGACAAAGGAGCCAAAAATCTACAGTGGAGAAAAGACAGTCTCTTCAGCAAATGGTGTGGGGAAAATTGGAAATCCATATGCAGCAAAATGAAACTAAACCCATATCTCTCACCCTGTACAAAACTCAACTCAGTGGATCAAGGACCTAGGAATTAGACCAGAGACTCTGCACCTAATAGAAGAGAAAATAGGTCCAAATCTTCATCATGTTGGCCTAGGACCAGATTTCCTTAACATGACTCCCAAAGCGCAAGAAATAAAAGCAGGAATCAATGATTGGGATAGAGTCAAACTTAAAAGCTTTTTCTCAGCAAAGGAAACAATCAGCAATGTGAAGGGAGAGCCTTCAGAGTGGGAGAAAATCTTTGCCACACACACTTCAGACAGAGCAGTAATCTCCAGAATCTACCAAGTACTCAAAAATCTTTACACCAAGAACACTAATAACCCAATCAATAAATGGGCCAAGGAAATGAACAGACACTTTACAGAGGAAGATCTACAAGCAATCAACAGATTTATGAAAAAATGTTCAATATCCCTTGTTATAAGAGAAATGCTAATCAAAACCACCTTAAGATTTCATCTTACCCCAATTACAATGTCTTTTATCAAGAACACAGGCAACAACAGGTGTTGGCAAGGATGTGGGGAAAAGGGTACACTCATACATTGCTGGTGGGAGTGCAAGTTGGTGCAGCCACTCTGGAAAGCAGTGTGGAGATTCCTTAGAAAACTTGGAATGGATCCACCATTTGACCCAGCTATCCCACTCCTTGGCCTATACCCAAAGGACTTAAAATCAGATTACTACAGTGATGCAGCCACATCAATGTTCATAGCTGCTCAATTCCCAATAGCTAGCTTGTGGAACCAACCTAGATGCCCTTCAATAGAAGAATGGCTAAAGAAACTGTTGTATATATGCACAATGGAATATTATTCAGCCATAAAGAAGTATAAAATTATGGCATTTGTAGGCAAATGGATGATGTTGGAGACTATTATGCTAAGTGAGATTAGCCAATCCCAAAAATCCAAAGGCTGAATAGTCTCTCTGATAAATGAGTGATGATGCATAATGCAGGGGGGAATGGTGGCAAGAATGGAGGAAGGATAGAGAGCATAGAGGGTAGGGAGCGGTGGGGTTGGGGGTAATAGCAGAATGTGTGACAGACACCATTGCCCTCTCTACATGTATGAATGCACAGATGATGTGATTCTACTTTGTGTTCAACCAGAGAAACAATAGCTGTACTCCATTTGTGTTCAATGAATCAATATGTAAAAAGAAAAAAAAAACTACATTTAAATTCCATCTCACCCCAGTCACAATAGCTATTATCAAAAAAAAAAATGTACCAAAATCTTGTGAGGATGAGGTTTAAAAGGAATCCTGTAGAAATGTAAATCTACTATGGAAATCATTATGTAGGTTCATCAAAAAACTCAAAAAAACACTACGATATCATCCAACTCTAACAAACCTTGATATACATATAAAGGAATCAAAGTCAACGTACTCTAGAGATACCTACATACTCATGTTCCTTGCAATGCTCCTCACAAGAGTTAATTATCAAATGAACCACATACCTGTCATAACAGGAAGAGATTAAGAAAAGGTGGCATATATTCACAGTACATGATTATTCAGCCATAAAGAATGAAATCATGCATTGGTAGAAGGTGGATGAATCTGGAGACCATAATACACAGTGAAATAGCCCAGACTCAGAAAGACAAACATCACCTGTCTTTTCTCTTATGTGGAGTGTAGTGGGGAGACAACATGAAAGTAGAAGGGGACTTTTAGGGAAGAAGGGTCCAGAGTAAAGGAAGACCAAGGAAAAACAGATAAATAGGGAAGCTGGATCTCATCAAAATACATTTTATATACTCATATGAAACTGTCACTGATTTCATTGGTTTGTATAATTAATATGCACTAATTACCATCATTTTAAAAAACTCTATTCTTCATTTCCAAAGAAGAATTTTCTGTTTCAAACTTTGATCCCTCTGTCCAGACAAGTCACAGATCATTAGTCAGTATGCCCAGGGAATAGACCACCTGAGGCTGAGCTCAGTGAGCAGCTGCCCGGGCTTTGTTCAGACCTGGAGCACTATGGAGGGAGCTCCTTGTCCTGCTGACAGCCATAGTTTACATATCCTCGGCTTGCACAGGATGAATGCTGAGAGTGAAATCTGCCTCAGACTCTCTGCCAGTGAACCAGGCAGTGACCCCAGAGGCTCATCTGGATGCTGCATAGATCAGGAGTATGGGGAATCCTCCTGGTCTCTGTTGATACCAGTTAATAGACTGGATAATGCCAAATACTTCATTGACACTCTGGCTGGTCCTGCAGGAGATGGAGGAGCTCTCCCTTGGAAACACAGTCAAGGAGACTGGAGACTGGGTTATACATTGTTCCCAGTGGAGCCTGGACTGACAAACAAGCACAATCAGTCATCACACTTTCCCTGAACCCATCCTAATGTTGAGGTTAGCCCATTGCATTGGTGACATCTGCAACCACAGTCTCAGGATTACCCTGACTAACTAAAAACAAAGTGTCACCAGGAAACCTGAAGCCTACAGGACATGCTTTAATTTCCATGACCAAGAACACAAATACAGAAAACAGTAATTGCCATGGTAAGCACAGCCATGTTGTCCCCTTCCTCACCTGGCACCCAGAGCAGCAGACCAATAGCAGGGGAACCTGTTGCCCCGTGTCTACAGCAGTACCAGAGGCTGCTCCTCACAGGCACAGGCAAGCTGCCTTTCAGATGCTCTGAACTGCCTGGACTATTTTCTAGTGACACCACAGGGAAATTGGCTCAAGAAACCTTGTGCTGGAACTGAAGGGGACACCTACTCCCGCTTAGTGCATGGGGCTTGAGATGAGCAAAAAGTTACCTGATGTAGCTCCAGCACTTCCCAAGGGAATTTGTGACCTGCTCCATTCAGTCCTTGCCTCCTAGTCGTTCTGAGAGTTCTTGTTCAGGGAGTGTACTATGGTTGACCTACCATAAAAACATGACTTATCTCAGAAATATATTCATCCCTAAGAGTAAAATTTTGTATCATCTCAAGTGATAATGCTCATCATCCTGTGATCAGTGTCAGGGAAAGCAAGGTTTTATGGAAGAGTGAAATGGTGGCTTCATCACCATGGGGAGGGGAAGTCATCCACACTAAGTAAATAACCCTTATGTCAAATCTATAGATGTGATCAGAATCTGGAAATTGTGTGAGGT
>JAJEJO010049462.1:39025-114783 GCA_020662805.1 Glaucomys volans
CTAAAGGAGGAAGAAATAGATGATCTTGAACTTTTGTTTTCCCTCCAGGCCCTGCAGAGGGCCCATGGAGAAATTTGGCCAAAGCTCAAAAACTTGTACGAGTCAGGCCCGCCTCCTGTTCCACACAACTTTCACCCAGGTGATCTGGTTCTGGTGAAATGACACCGACAGAGTAACTGGGAACCACGGTGGAAAGGCCCCTACATGGTCATTCTGACTACACCCACCGCTCTCAAAGTGTACAGCATCGCCTCCTGGATTCATCACACCCTTGCCAAGCCAACTGAACCCCTTTCCGACATCGTGCTTCCTGCCCTAGACGACGCTATGTGGAGAGTGGACAGATCCAAGGACAACCTGTTAAAGATCAAGCTTTGCCACCACAAACTGTGACTATGTTCCTACTTTTGCTTTGTTGTATTGCCCTGGCCACAACCGCAGCTGCAGCTCCAGTTTCTGGAACCACCAACCTCAGCCCACATCAGCCTTAAGAAATCACCTGGGAAGTAACCAACCCGGGGCAGGAGTTCCCAGCCTGACTCTGACTGAATATCACCCCTAATGGACATGGTGGCCTGAACTGCAAGTAAACCTTTGCACTTTAGCAAATGGGGACTTTTCTGTGGAAACAGACACTATTAATATCAATGAAGAGTTACACCTAAGTAAACGGGCCCTTTTAGACACAGTTAATGGGAGAACGAAAAAATTTAACTGTGCTCATATTCGTGGGAGGGAAGAACTTCAGCGTCTCCCCATCTATGTGTGTCCTGGTTATTCTCACCAAAAAGGGTGTGGAGGGGAAGAATCTTATTTTTGTGCTAAATGGGGATGTGAAACTACAGGGCAGGCTTATTGGATAAAGGTCTCTCATGATTTGATTAAGGTCAAGCGAGGAAAAAAGACTTTATGTAATAATAATTGTAACCCCCTCTTAATCACCTTCACCAATAAGGGAAAGCAGGATAGACAATGGACAAGCGCCCGATCATGGGGGTTATGCCTCTATGCCGAGGGACCAGATTTAGGGGTTATATTCACTGTTCGGATGACTATAAAGTTTTTCGTTCAACAATTAGGACCTAACCAAGTTTTACGCCCTCCAGCCCAAAGAATTCCAGTCATCCACCCTACCCGAGGTCCAAAAATTGTTAAATCGGTAACCAGCTTCCCAAATACCCCACCACCAGCCACCCACTCCTTAGGTGCTTCCTACTTAAGAACTGAACAACCCCATGAACAGTTGATTGTAGATCTGGCTCAAACAGCAACTCATCCCCTTCTGAGTCTCTTGTCTTGGTCCTTTCTGGTGCTTAATGCCACTCACCCCATCTTAACCAGGTCCTGCTGGCTCTATGACACTGCACCCCAATATTATGAGAGAGTAGCAGTGCAGGCTCATGTTACTATCTCCACTAAGTCCCAGGACTGCCAACGGCAATCTAAACAGTCCCTGACCCTAGAGCAAGTGTCAGGACAAGGGCTCTGTTTAGGAACAGTGCCCCATACCAGCCTGTCTCTCTGTAATTCAATATGGACAATCCAACCTGAGGCAGAAAACTCTTATTTAATACCCCACAACGATACCTGGTGGGCTTGCTCCTCTGGACTCACCCCCTGTGCCCACTGGAGAGTATTGAAACAGTCAAAAGATTACTGTGTTCTAGTCAGGTTTGTTCTGTGGCTAATTTACCATGAGCACCAGAGTTTTATGACTATGGTTGAACAAGGGTGGGGCATAAGTCAGAGCCCCACTTGGCAAAAGTGAGAACCTATTACCACTCTAACTCTTAGTCTGCTGCTCGGGGCTAGCTTAGGAGGACTTGGAACTGGAATAGCATCATTGGTCACTCAGAATGGACATTATTCCAATCTAAGGGCAGCAATAGATGTGGATATAGAGCATTTAGAAGATTCAATTTCTCATTTGGAACAATCTTTAACTTCCCTAGCTGAAGTGGTTTTACAGAATAGAAGAGGCTTGGACTTAATATTTTTACAACAAGGAGGCTTATGTGCTGCCCTAGGAGAAGAATGTTGTTTTGATATAGATCACTCTGGAATAATTAAAGATAACATGGCAAAAGTTAGAGAAGGCCTAGCTAACAGAAAAAAAGAACAGGAAGCTAATCAAAGCTGGTTTGAATTCTGGTTTAACTTTTCCCCTTGGTTAACCACTCTAATGTCAAATATTAGAGAAGGCCTAGCAAACAGAAAAAAAAGAACGGAAAGCTAATCAAAGCTGGTTTGAATCCTGGTTTAACTTTTCCCCGTGGTTAACTACTCTAATATCCGCTATAATGGGACCCCTAATATTATTGCTACTAGCTTTAACTATAGGGCCATGTATAATCAATAGGTTAATTACTTTTGTTAAAAATAGAATAAATACAGTACAGCTAATGGTGCTAAGGGTCCAATATCAGCCCTTAAGCAGCAAGAATTAACACTATAGAGACCCAAGATTGGCTCTCTGAATGTTCTTGGGAAAAGGGGGGAATGAAAGATGGAAAATGCAAACACTTAGTCCTTCCCAAACTGCCCTCAGTTTTAGAAAAACTGCAGAATGTTCCCACTCCTTATTTTGTCTATCCTGCAAAAGCCGGGTGACTATCCACCCTTCCCCTAGTGGTCAGGCTGACCCAAAACTTAGAATGAAATGCTTCATATGTGATTTTTGACCCAAAACTTAGAATGAAATGTTTTGTATGTGATTTTTCATGTGAACCAATCAAAAAGAGCACTGTGAACCCCCCCTTAACCTGTTTGCATTTCATTATAAAAAACCCTCTAAATTTGAGCTCGGGGCCTTTTAGCATCACAGGTTACAGAGTGCATGGAGGACCAAGCTTGAGCTTGCTAATAAAATGACTCTGTTGCTTGCATTGACCATGGTCTCTGGTGGTCTTCTTGGGGGTCCTGAGCCGCAGGGCACAACAGCCTGAGCTGTGGGCACCTTGGTCCTGAGGCTCTGAGCAGCACTGCCCACACCTGAGCTCCAGGACCTGGCTCTGCAGTCATAGCAAGAAGGCAGCCCAGAGTCCACTCCTGGGAAGTCCTGCAGGACCCCCTTCAAGCCAGGGGTTGGGGCTCTTAACTAGACTCAGGGTAAACCAGAACACTACACACCACCCTCCCAGGACTGCCAGGACTGTAGCAGGCTCTGAGTAAACAGGGAGTTGCAGAGGGAGAAGCAGGACTTCCCTGGACCGTGGGGTCTGCCACCCACCCTACAAAGGGTGCTCTTCCAAAGATCATGTTGGAGAGGGGAAGGGTCTGTCAACCTGCCTCAGTTACAGCCTCACTGCTGAGCAGCCACATGGAACACTCTGAGGAGGCACAGCCAGCCCAGCCCTCTCCAATCTTCACAGATGATTCTGGAAGGCCCCAGAGATCACAGTCAGAAGTTCCTGCATCCAAAATCAGAAGTTAACTTGAGTGGGAATGAAAACAACAGAAATAATACAGTGGAGAATTCTGCCAGATGTCAGATTTTGAACTGTAAAAACATATTGAAATAACAAATCATAAAATGACATGATGGGCCAGGACATGAAACTAAAAAATTAAAACCCATTAATAAACTAAATATTAATTTTTTCATATACTCAATGTTATCTCTCAATTTTTTATCCCATAGATAATATGGTGACATAACTTTCTCAGTTATTAACATTAAAATAAGTCCTTGTAATCAGGTTCACACTTCACCTGAGACTGCAGGATACTCCAACAAGAGATCATACATTCCTAGGATGGAGGAAGTTCCTAATTTCCCAGGGAAAGAATGTGAAACATCAGCAATTCTCCCCTACCCACTACCTACCAAGTTCTCCTGCATTCTTGAACTTGTCAGACTCAACACTTTTGTTTAATTCCACGTTCGGTGAGCTCCACCTTATTTACTGTCATTTTATTCACTTCTGCTCATTCAGATAAGGCAGAGGGAGAAATGGGACTTGAAAATCCAGAAATGCCACCATGCAAACATGCCCGCTCCTCACAGTGTTCAGAGGGAGACTGCACACATGGGACAGGAGAATAGCCACAGAGATTTATTTAAAAAAAGAGATAACATGACAGGGGCCCTAGCTGGTCATGACTCACACACCAAGATTCCACATTGTGGGGAGGGTGTGTCAGATGACCTGGGCTGTGGTCTAAAGCAGCACAGCCTTTTTGGCCAGAACATTACAGTCTCAGTCTCTCCTAGCTTGGGAGGAGGAATTCTGAAACTAATGTCTCTGTGCAGTGGACTCATCCCCCGATTCCCAGTGAGCCACTTGGAGCAAGAGCAAGGAGAACAAGAATGCAGATGGAATCTACCTGATTCAGGGATAGTCTTGACTGAGTCCTTTTCTTACACAGGGAATTTCCTTTTTAACCCAGTGTCCATGAAAGGAAGAAAAGAAAGGAAAAGAATTCTCTATCATCAAGGAGAAAGAACTAACATAGAATCCTCCCTTGTCTACCCTGTCGAGTGGCCTCAAGGTGTTCTCTTGAGAAGTCTTTGGATGACTCTGAGTGTCACACACATGGCGATCACTAGGACAGGATGTTCACCAATTTTTAGACCTAGTTCCTGGGAATTTTGCACTCACTGCCTCAACTGGGCATGTCCCTTCTCCTCTGGCCTTGGGCAGGGTTACTGGACCTCCAGCTGAAACAGATTTATTTTCCCACCAGCTTCTTTTGGCCTCTTATTTCATTCCCTACTCCAGGAAAAGATGATGTCTCACACTGTTCCTGACATTCTTGTATTTCTCCAGGTAACAGCAGACACCAGAAGCTGTAAACCTACCTCAACTGCATGCTATGGCTGGAAGAAAATTGAGAAGATCAATACTGCAAAGGTGGTACTTGTCACCTTGTCTCCTTAGCAGGGAGGGAGCCAGGAGGGTGGCCACTCCCCTTCCAGAGCTGACCAGCATACTAACTCCACATCCTTGGGTCTATACTGTCTTAGGGTGGCAGGGCCTGGGCACCTTGACCTCCCAGAGAGCCAGGCTTCTGTGATAGGGCCTCCTGTCCATGCCACAGGCAGCCTGGAGTGTTCTGTTATGGTATTTCCTCCAAATATAGAAGATATTTGATGTCCCTGGGCTCACAGGCAGGTACCACCATCCCTCGCTCTTTCCACCCCAGCACCCTCCAGGGTATTTGCATGCTGCTCCCTGGGGAGGAATTCCCTGCAAGGCTGAGATAAAAATTCAGCTATAACCTGGCCTTCACTCACCAGGACTCCTCAGCTCACCTTCTCAAAATGAGGCTCCTCCTCAGCTCCTGGGGCTACTGATGTTCTGGATCCCTGGTGCAGACAGAGGGGATGAAGAAGGAGTAGGGGGAGAGAGATGAGTCCTGTGGGCCCCATTCTGCCCATGTGTTCTCTGTCCGTATGAGAGATGAGCAGGTCTTGTCCTCCAGGATGAGGCAGGTGAGGGTGATTGATATGAGAGAGAAGATTCCAGAAGGAGTAAGCAACTAGGCTCTCATCAAGATAGTCACATAAAAATAGGGGGATGACATAGCTCCATCCAGAGAGGCTCTTATAGCTTACAAAACTTGAGTTCTTCATAAAAATTGAATAATTTGGCCAAATAAATCAAAATCACAATCATTTTTATGAAAATACACAAAAAATACTGTAAGTCTTATAATGTTGCACATAATTTTTCTTTTCTGTCTTTTCTCAGGATCCTGTGGGGATGTTGTACTGACACAGAATCCTTCCCTGCCTGTCACCCCTGGACAGCCAGCCTCCATCTCCTGCAGGTCCAGTCAGAGCCTCCTGGATAGTGATGCTAAAACCTATTTTAATTGGGTTTTACACAAGCCAGGCAAGTCTGCATGGGCCTAATATATCTGGTTTTTATAATGTTATTTAAAAATTCATGACTTGGTGTGAAATAATGACTATTTATGAATCTAAGTCATGACTTCTCATTAGAAAGCACATTTTAAGTAGCCTATTATATGGTGTATGATGGTGTGTGCTTGTTCGATTATTATCCATCCTAATTTCAGGTCTGTGTGGGGACATCGTGATAACTCAGACTCCAGGCTCCCTGAGTGTGTCTACAGGAGAGAGGGTCACCATCAGCTAGAAGTGCAGCCAGAGTCTTTTATGGGATTCTGATAATAAGTACTACTTAGCCTGGTACCAGCAGAAGCCAGGACAGGCTCCTACGTTGCTCATCTCCTGGGCATCCATATGGGAAGGTGGGGTCCCATCAAGGTTCAGTGGCAGTAGGTCGGAGACAGATTTCACACTGAAAATCAGCAGGGTGGAGGCTGAGGATGCTGGAGTATATTAATGCTGCCAAGATATACAAGGTCCTCCCACAGTGGTGCAGCCAAGAACAAAACCTCCCTACCTGGGTGGCCCAGCTGCCATGTGTACTGCTGGTATGGGCAGCAGCACAACAGACGGTCTAAGTCTGTGAGAGGAAGATGCTGGAATTTCAGGGGAACAGGGCGTGACTGAGGGCTGTGGACCATGACTGCCTTGGCCACTGCTCAAGTCAAACCCATTCATGGCCCTGTTGGCTGCAGCAAACTGGCCTGGCATATGGAAGACAGGAACAGAGGTGGTCCACACACCCTCTGAATGAACAAACAGGATGAAGTGAACACTGAAGAAGCAGCAGGACCTGTGCTTTCGGCAAGGCTCTGGCAGAGGGAGGGTGATGGTGTAGGAAACTGTCCCTTTGTGCTTGCAAATGATGTTCATTGTGAAATTGAGATTCAAACCTAATCACAAACACACAAAAACTACTAAGCCTCAAAAATTAATAAAAGGAAAATCATACAAATGTCTTCTAATGTTTTACCAACCTGACACTTCTCTCTAACTCCTTGGTCCAAGAGGGATGTGGTGATGATACAGACCCCACTCACCCTGCTTGTTACCCTTGGCTTCCTGCCTCCATCTGGTGAAAGATCAGAGAAAAGTTACTCTTAAGTCACCTAGAGGGTGGAAGGTCGTCTCAGGGGCCCTGCAGGTCCAGGGAAGTGGACTTCATTCACACTGTGTGTCTACTGCCTCCATGATTCCTAAAGGTCCTGGCTAGATGCCCCTCAGGTCATCTCACATGTTCCCAGTCAGGCCAGCAGGACACAGGTGAGCTTCCAAAAGGGGATTCTGCCTTCCTCAGATGCATGTGGAGGACTTGAGGGAGGTGGTCACTCAGGAGAGCACTTATGGTCAAGGTGATGGTGATGGTGACCCAAAGGCAGAACTGGACTGGGAAGGTCAGCAGAAGATGCAGTGAGAGCAGAGGTGCAAACTGCAGACCCACAGCCACCACAGTAGGCAGCATCCTGGGGAGCATCCCAAGGGAATGGGAGAAGTCTCCTCTGATTCTTGACCCAGGAATTTTACTTCCCAGACCAATTGAATGCAATTGAAATCCCAATGTATTGTAATTATTCAGTTCAAAAGGTGTGTAGGAATATTTATCTGGAGAATAGGAAAAACTCAATGGTTTTAATTTAAAAAAATGTTGCTGAGTAAGAAATTCTAAAATGTGTGCAGTCTCAGAAAGAGATAAGAAAGAAAATGGGGCAGAAGTAAATATGCATTTTTTTAATCCAAAAAGGAAGTTAGTTATCACTACTCTATTAAAGCAATGCTAGAGTTCTGTGGTATGGAGAGAAGGAATCCCCAACTGGAAACATGAGATGTTTAAGTGTTGGGTGCTGGAAAGTATGAATTAATGAATGATGGTAAACTATTACTGGCTGCATAAACATTGTGTGGAATATCTTGTAGAGTTTGAGATGTATTATACCTGGAGAAGATGAAAAAAATAGTATGAACACAAGGAAGCAGAATAAACATAATTAAAAGATAAAGTTTCATAAAAGTGCTAAAATCAATTTTTTGACAGGGCTAGGAACTGGACACAGCACTCCTGCACACTAGGTACATGCTCTATCACTGACCTCCAACAGCAGCACGAACATTTAAGATTTTTTAAACATTGGGAAAATAATCCAGCTAGATTATAAACTAGTCCATAATTAACAAATTAAAATAGAATCCACAATTGAAAATGATTAATCCAAACAAAATAAGAAAGCTGAGAAAGGGACCATAACACTGATGGCAAATAGAAACAATAAATGAGAAGATGCCAGATTTATCCCCACCTGTGCAAATGATTTCATTATATATGTATATAAAGTAAAATCATAAAACTATAAAGCAATTGAAGTTAACACTTTATGCTGGTTATAAAAATGATTGAAAACAACACTGCATGCTGTTAAAAAATACACATTTCAGGTAAGAGTGTAAGCTATCTGTGAGAGTGAAAACCAAAACATATACTATGCCCAGACCAGCAAAGGACAGAGGCCTGGACTTCAGGCAGGAGACATTTAGGGATATCTCATGATAGCAGATGGGTCAGGGCACAAGGCATCTCTTACAATAATGAGCCTAGATGGACTTTTAAGATGCTGGCAGGAGAAAGCAGAGCATTCCAGCCAGCAGCTAAGGAGCAGCCACCTTCAAAGCCTGAGCCATCTGAAAACTCAACAACAACTCTGGACCCCATCGGGAAGTGAGGACCCAGGGCCAGCCACTGCCCAACACTGAGGAGGCAGAGGGCAGATGCAAAGAAGCACACTCATCACAACATACACCCACAGGCAAGAGCCTCTAAGAAATAGGTACAGGGGCAGGTAAACCTGAACTGCAAATGACAAGTGGCTGGAGATTCAACCTGGACACTAGGAGACCTACAAACCCCAGGCCACCCAGTCATGAGGGAGCCCCAAACTCCTGAGGGAACTACCTTCAAGAACTCAGAAGCATCTCACAGAAAAGAACCAAAATTCAGTAGGGGAGAGGAAAAGGAGCAATTCTGAAATATGCCAAAGCATGTTGTTTTTCTTCAAAAAGGTTTGGAAAAGATTAGACCAAGTCTGGAGTGGAGCTCAGAGGAACAGCCCTGCCCAGCATGTAGGAGGCTCTGAACTCAATCCCAGCGCTCCCCTAAAACGACAAAGACCAAGTCACAGAACCAGGGAGCATTCCCACACTTTACCAACACAGGATCAAAGGCCTGTGCCCAGCAGTTCCTCTGACCCAGTGCATCATGTTCTGCTCTCCAGAGAACAATGTGAGGCACACTATAGTCCAAAGAGCAGCGTGAAGAGACTGAGCAGCATCACAACCAGAACCAGAACCAGCAGGAATGATGGATCCTCACACAGGGGAGGGAAGACTCTGTGCCCAGAGCTCTATGAATAAGAAAACCCCTTTCACCTGACTCCTCCCTCCACTGTAAGAATCCTGGAAACAGCTCTCCACGGTCACTGTGCTAAAAACTTGCATGCAGTTCTGTTCCAGGCTTCCCCATTCAGGATTCTACCCCATGGTCTCACTGAAACTCCTGCTCAAGATCAACTGAGACCTGCACATTACCCAGTCCAGTGGTCACACCCATCCTCATCTTACTAGACCTGCCAATGGCATTTAGTGCCTCAATCACACCCTCTTCCTCCATTCAGTCTCATCCTGAGTTTCAAGACATCACTCTCTCTTGCCCCTCCTCCCCAACTGCCACTTCTCAATCATCTTCTTGATTCCTCCTTCTCCACCCTGTCCCAGAACTCAGGCCCTGGGCCTCTACTCTGTGCAGCACTCACTGCAGAGGTTATCAGAGCTCAGTCCCCAGTGCACACCTCACCCTGAATCCCAGTCTGAAACATCCAAGGGGCTACTTGACAACCACACTGCAAGTCTAATGCACATGGCCAGCCCAAAACATCCAGAGCCACATTAATCATCTCCTCCCCAAGGTCACTCTCCCCACAGTCTTCTCTGTCAGGACAAAAGGCAACCCCATCCTTCTAGATTCTCAATGCAAGATCTCAGAGTTATCTTGAGACTCCTTCTCTCACATCCCTTGACCTAACCACAAGCCTGCGGTTAACCTCTATCTCCAAAATGTATCACTCACTGCTCCCTCCACTTTAAACACTGTGGACCAAAGAGACAACCATGGCTAGTCTGGATGTTGGTAATGGTCTCCTAACTGTTCTCTCTCCTGTCTTTTCCCTGAAGAAAGAGCCTATTTCTTTGTCCAATCACACACCAGTGGAGATTTTGTCTCCTTGTATGCACTGTGGAGATATTTACGTGATCATGGCAGTGTGGCAATCTTTATAAATTGGTAACCTCATTCCCTGGAGTAAATATCCAGCAAAGGGCTTGCTGGGTCACAGAGTAATTCCATTTTACATAAACTGGGATCTAGAAAAGGTCAATTTCCTGAAATTTCTCTTTAACCACAGATACCTCCAAGAAATAAATCAGAAAGATGTGACCACTCAAGCAGGAAGGAGACATGAACAATCACGATTCTTTGAGGCAGAAGCATCCAGGGCAGAAAGGCCCACCACAGCCTAGGGAGAGGTTTGTGTCTGAGGTTGAAGCTCTGTGGAGCACTGTAGTGCTCCTGAGAGTAATAATCTGCCACATCCTTAGCCTGAGGGCTGTTGATGGAGAGGATGAAATCTGTTCATGACTCACTGCCACTGAAAATCCATAGGACCCCAGCTGACCACATGGATGTCCTGGAGATGAGCAGTCTGGGAGCCTGTCCTGGCTTCTGCTTGTGCCAGGCTTCTGGTTGGATAAGAGACTGGCTGGATTTGCAACTGATGGTGATGCTCTCTTCTGCAGACACAGCCAGGGAATCTAGAGGCTGGGTCATGATGATGTCCTCACAGGCACCTGCAATCAGAAAAATCAGGAATGGACAATGCTCACCCGGGCGGGCATGGGCAGGCGCGCACGCACACACACACACACACACACACACACATTTTATCATGTGTACTCTGAAATATCATTTAAAATCTGTTTTCCATGAGTTTGTGAGTCAGAGCATAATTAGGCCCATATTGGAAATCACCTTATTTCCCAATGCATCTGTAATTTCTTATCCAACTCTACAAAGATATAATTATGAAGCCATTGAGACACTTAAATTCCTCACCTGAGGCCCAAAACCACACCATCCTTTTGCCCTGCCTGCCTGATGAGCTCCTTTCATAGCAAAGTTCTTGTTAAAAAATGTGGGCAACTGGACTGGAACTGCAGGTTCCTATGCGAAGCCATCAGAAAATAGGGAAGCACATGGCCTGGACTGCGGCTTTTGAGCACATCCTCTAAAACATGATTAGGCACATGAATGAAGAAGCAGGTGAATTGATGAAGAGTTTCTATGTTAACTCAACAATAACCCAGTGTATACCGTACCCCAAAAAATGTTAAGCTAATTACCTTAGGTTAATAATCCTGGTCAAATAATAAAACATGATGGGAAAAAAACAAAGTGTAAAAAGAAGAGAGGAGAGAGAAGGGAGGGAAGGTGGGAGAGAGGCAGTGGAGAGAGAGGAGGAGAAACAACATTCTCAAAGTACTAAAAAACAACTTTCAACCTAAAATTCTGTAGGCCAAAACTTGAGATTACAAAGGAAGATGTAGGGACCTTTTCACTGAGATCTGGAGAGTGCATCATTGGTCCTGCACAGAACAGGAAACGCCCACATGACTCTTCCAGGCAAAGGCAGGTGGCAGCAGAGGAAGGCCTCAATTGCACAGAGGGTGGTAAATAAGGAAAGATTGACAAAACTTTCTTTTCCTATTTAAAAATGCCTTTAATAGTTTATCAACTACATACTCAAAACTATAACAATGCTCATGGGGTATGTAACATGAAGAGCCAAATGCCTGACACCAGCACAATTGAAAACCCTTTCCTGCAGAATCATGGGACAAAGAATCCTGAGAGGAAGCTCCAGGCAGGAGGCATCCAGGGTAGAATCAGGAACAGGCTCAGCCTCCAAGAGGCCCAGTGCCCTGCCTCCCAAGACCCCTCCAGCTGTTCAACACTCACCCTCCACACAGAACAGGGCTGGCCTGTTCCCAATCCAGTGCCAGGAAGTGGCAGTGAGTGACCCCAGAGGCCAGAACACTGAGACTCCTGCCTGCTGACCACTCTGGAGGAGAACTGCTCCAGAGGAAGGCAGAGGACACCTGGTGAGGACTCCTACGAAACCCAGAGGACACAGTGAGACCCCCCAGGCCCTTCCCTAGGGCAGAATCAACTTGCCAACATAGGGGAGGCTCCTGGAGATCCACCAGAAAAGTCTCTGCATGGCTGTACTTGTGGTTCAAATCGCACAACTCCTAAAGACACACCTTGAGCCAGAAACACCAGGGAAGTCACTCTCGAATCCTCACTCAGAGAGTGAGCGGGAGAGACTAAAAGCCTAATAGTTTAACCTGTTGGTTGGGGCAGTGTTTTACACAGAAGTACACAGTGCATGCAGAGGAATAGTAAGACGTTCAACAAAGTATTAGCAAAACAATAATTTCTATTGGCTGGATAGGGCAACAGTGCTTCACTGGGGTTTAACCTACACACTGAAGTACCATTCAAAATATTAGCACACACCAAGGAGGTTAGTAATAGGTTTTCTGACAAAATACAAAGGTGTTCTTTGTCATCTCTTCCACTGTTTCACTTTGTAGACCATGATATTCTCTTCTTAAAAAAAAAAAAATACTTTTCTGTAACAGGTAAAAATAAGCTTAGTAAGTCACTCATTTTCCAGGGCTCCTTTCCTGCAGTAGCAGCTACAGGCCTGTTCTCCACGTGGTGTATTCACAAGGGGACAGAGTCCCCCTCTCCTGATCCCCCGTGTGATTATGCAGAGCAGCCCCTGCCTGGCCCTGGAGAACAAAACCTCAACAAGATTCAGTGTTTCCAGTTCTGACATGTGGGCCATGGTGACATCTACCTTACCAGCATGCTGTGAGTGCACAAAAGAAAACCCAAGTGGCTGCAGTGAGAGACCATGGTGCCTTGTTCACTTCCTATAATGTTGCTGTCTTAACAGGTAAAAATGTAAAATTAAATTTGTGCTTGAAAAATAAATCAGCCTTTTGAAGGCTGAGGCTATGGTGAGTTTATCTGCAGGTTCAAGTCAACCTTTTCCTAGCAATAAGTGGGATATCTTAGCAGAGAATTAAGTGAGAGGACCCTGAAGGTGACTCACCTCTGTGTCCACAGGATCCTGTGTCCTCTGCTCTCCACACTGATGTTCTACAGCTCCAAGAAGACACAGTTCACCCACCTGCCCATCTTGATGACACAGACACTCAAACCTAGAGAGAAGCTCAGAAACCAGCTGTCACACCTTGGAACCAGGGAAGAAGCCAGAGCAGAAATGTCTAACTAGGTCACTCACCGAATTCAGGCAGAGCTGAAGCCAAAACCAGGTTTCAGCTGTTAATCTTTGGTCCATTCTCCTTTTCAGTCCAGAGTCCACCACAACAGCAGCATAGAAGAGGGCCAACATGAATGAACTATTATAAACACTCTGAATCTATATCTTTAGATTCTTTAAGACAGGGCTTCTTGTTTATTCATCTCAGATCAGTGTGAAGTGAATAAGTAAAATTTTCTATAGTTGTTGATAAATCGAAGAATTGTTCTGAGGTGATTTTTGCTCATTGGATCCATAGTCTCTGACTCTGCTTCTGCCATAGTTCAGGCCTACATGTAAGATCCACCTCTTGCACTCCTCTCCCCATCCCACTTCCATGGTATTTGTCTAGGATAATTGCAGTGCATAGTACAGTCATCTCTTCTTTATTTGTCTCATTGCACCAGATTAGAGGTAGGATTCAAGAACTCTAAGTCTGAACATCCACATTCATGGAGTGTCAGTTATCAGCCAAGGACTGGGTGTAGCTCAGCGGTAGAGCGTTGCCTGGCATGCACACAGCCCTGGATTCCGTGTCCAATACTGCAAAGAGGAAAGAAAGAGAAACTGGTGAAAGTAGCTATCACACATTATCCACACTCCTGCCTTGGCGTGTTGCACAGCATTCAGGGCTGTTCTGAGTCATATTGGTTCTCACATCTATGAATCTATCTTGCTACACAGGAAATTTTAATGATGTATTAATTTGCCCTTCAAATAGAATGGCTAGAGCTGAAGAAGATACTGAATGAGATGTGAACATGCTATAGAGAGGTCAAAGGCAGTCTCCACCCTGTAGAAGAAAAGACCTCTGAGTTAGTGTGTGAAATACTCATAAGAGAATAAACAAAAAGAATGAAAGGGAATGAATAAATCATACAGTGGTGATGGAACACTGTCAAACAAACCAAGAAATGCTTTATGGGAATTCCACAAAAATAAGAGAAAGCTGAAGAGCAAAAAAACTTATTTAAAGTAAAATCAACTAAAATTTTCTGAGGCATTAGGAGGAATATTGATATTCAGGGTAGCTAAGCTTGAAGGTCCCAAATAGGACCAATATAAAGAAGGTCACACTACAATAGGCTTTACACAAATTTGGGAACTTGAAGACAATTTTAAATGCAGTAAGAGAAAAGCAACCCATAATGTTCAAGAGAACTTCCACAGGGCTATCAGAGATTTCTCAGAGGAACTATGCACTCAGGAGGAAAAAGAATAAAACATGCAAAATACTAGGGAAAAAAACCCTCAAACAAGAATAACCAGTCAATGACTCCACTTTTCCATATGCAATTTCTAAGCTGACCTCAAACAATGATGGGTATTTTGCGAGCTTTTGAGCCTCATAAAAATAGATTTGTGGGTAACAAACTCCTGTGCCTCTTACTCTTGCATGCACTTTCAGGGTTCTTGAAGGCAGTGACGGTTTTCACTGTTGTATAGTATTTCATTGCATGCACTTTACTGGTTTTTATCCAGTGTATTCTTGATTGGCACTTAGCTGTTTCAATTTGCAGTTATCACATACAATGCTGTGAATTCAGTGCACATGGAGATCTGTGCACATCTGTGTGTGCTGAGTGGAAGGCCTGGATCACAGGGCACATTCATGGTTGGGGCAGTCCTCCAACTCAGGTACCACTTCACGTTCCCAAGCACACAAGAGTGTTCAAGATCATTCCCGATGCTGTGCTCCATGTTGTTCATGCTTCAGATTTGTGGTATTTGTTCTGAAGGTCTCTGGTGGATTGTTGCAACTTTCAATCTATGATGATTATTGATGCTCAGCACTTTTTACACTAGATGACAATTGGCATATGAGGCTGATAGAGAACTTTTTCTGTGAAGAGGTCTTATCCACAGGTATTCAGTGTCATTTTTGTCATGAAAACTGACCATCTATGCATTGATCTGTCTCTGAACACCTGGTTCTATTCCATTGAGCAGTTTGACTGAGCTCACCCAGCACTATGGTCCTGCACCCCGTACTGTAAGAACTCATTATGTTGCTTCTTCTGGTTTGCCACCTTCTGCTTCCTGTAAATCAATGGTTGGGGGTGCAATACTACACTGAGCAGGGCATTCATACCTTCAGAGAAAACACTCATGAGGATCTGATCTGATGGTTGAGTGCTGGGGCTGACAAGGAGAAAGAAACAGGGTGCAGAGGATCTTCTCTGAGCTTAACAATCCTCTCGGTGACCCTGAAATTCTGGCTGCCTCTGAGAAGCTCTCTCAGCAGTTGGAGGCAACAGGAGGAGCAGCTGGGCCAACCCAGCCTCACCTTCTGCTTCCCTGGAGGTTTATGTCATGGCCTCTATCACTGTAGGAGGGTAATTGCAATCTTTTTGACAATAAAAACTGGCAACATCTTCAGGACCCAGGTTGTTGATAGTGATAAAATAATCTCTCCCAGATCCACTGCCACTGAACCTCGAGTGGACCCCAGGTTGCAAATGGTTTGCAGCATAGATCAGGAGCTTAGCAGCTTGACCTGGTTTCTACTGGTACCACTGTAAAGTGTAGCTAATTCCCTAACTGGCCTGGCAAGTGATGGTGACACTTTATCCTTCGGAGTTAGACAGGAAGGATGGAGACTGGGTCATCATGATGTCACATCTGGCATCAGAAATTGGACAAATGAAAAGAAATATGCACACAATTAATAACTTTGTAAGAGAATTTCCCTGAAGACCAGGCAGCACTGATCATAATGATCTAAGCAAATCCCCAGGATTGTCTTTACCTGGGAGGCAGAGCAGCAGGAGCCCCAAGAACTGAGTGGGACCCTCATGTCCATGCTGTGTCCTGACTGGGACTGACTCCTGCACAGGGTGTGAGCAGCCTATTAAGAAGTCCTCAGGGCAGTAGACTGTGCTCTGGGCACATGCAAATCAGCAGGGCTAGGCAGGCTGTGCACAGCTGCAGGGTTGGCTCCTCTTGGTCACTCATCTCTGGCTAAGTGTCCCCAGGTGCCCCAGCTTAGACCAGGGTAACACATACTTGCCTAGAGGGAAATGCCCCAGAGGACACAGCACAGAATCATCCCTCTTTCCTGTGAGTACAGTGACCTCTTGCTCTCATCATGGTTCAGGACACACTTCTGCATGCTATCCAATCAAGAAAAGGTTGTTAGCTCTATCACAATCCTACAACATGCTACAGATTTTACTGGCCTCTTGCTTTTGGTGCCTGTGCACAATATTTATTCCAGAGAGGCTACTGCTATGACTTCTTCCTGGACGACCTTAGTATGATAAATTATCAGTATTTCCAGCCAGAAATACAAAGAGGTGCAAGAGGAAGAAACAAAAGAGGACGAAACAAATCAAGTGCATGGTGGTGATTGCAAGAAGGGAAGGTAGTTGTCCATGTGCCCATGCTGTCCCACCATCCCAGCTGAACTCTCATTCTCCTCCACTCTGAAGGCTCTGCCAAATCCTCAGACCTAGGCTGGCCAATGTCAAGGATGGCCCTTCCACACCTGAAGCTCAGCTCCCTCTCTCTGTGTGCTGCTTTACCCATCAGGACATATGTTCCCTGAGATCCTCACATTTTTGCTGTGCCCCTCCCCCAGCTTTACCTAAGCTTTGCTTCAGAAGCTAAAGTTCGAGATCCAAGATGTTGGATTAGAGGTAGGCTGTGTTCCTTGTCACTCTGTAAATCAGGATTCGAACAGAGGAACATCTGTTTCTCCATGAGGCAGTCTTTATTCCTCATTGACCCCTGCTGATTACTACATTTGTCTACCTCAATCACCCACACTCTACCAGTGTAATGACTATATTTGAGTGCAGATTGCTCACTGACTGCTGCCTATCATCTGTCACTGGCCTGTTTGCCTGCCTCTGGCCTGCCCTTCACCTGCCTTTCACCTACCAAACACCCACCAACTGAGGTTCATCTGTCAATCATCCGCCAGTAGCCTGCAGAGTCTACAGGCCATCAGTGGATCTCCAGCTACCTGTTGTTGCCTGGATGTCCACCGTCACATTACCCACAGATTTGGTTACACGTACCTGCTGCCATTTTGGGGGAAAAAAAGCCAGGAGCTGCAGGACTGCCAGTCTGACTGACAGCACCCCACCTCCAGGACCCCCAGCTTGACTGATAACACACCACCTCCAGAGGCCCAGCCTGACTGACTGCACCCCACACAGACTTCGTGCCTACGCTCTGCGCTGCATCTCCCCATTTGCCAACACATTTGGAAGCCACTGCAGCCATCTTGGATTATCCACGAAGGGGAAACTGCCCTTATGTGGGGCAAATCCCATCCTGAGATGCCAGCTGGAGTCTGGAAGGTCATTGCCAGGCACCTCTCATGCCTTAGGCCACTAAAAGCTGGGAGGTTTGAATAGTACATGACTGTTAAAGTGTAGGGGTTTTTTTCTCCATTGTGAAAGCTTTTGAATTTTTAGTTCTTCACTTTTCTTGCTCTCTACTGTCCGTTTGTTTACCTGTTTGCTCAAGGGCTGTTTCTCACTTTTCTCATGCTAGCAACCAACTTATTTTGACTACACGTTCACTCTTCCTATGATGTGAACTTTTTCATACTCTTAAATGGTTAACAGTTACATCCTAAATGCCTCCCATCCGCTTAGTCCTCCATTAGAAACCACAGTCCTCATTGCAAATCTGTTTGTTATACTGTAGATAATAATGAAACTCATCCTCTCTGTTTATTATGACAATGTTGTAACAATATTGGAACAAAAAGACTACTGAAACAATAGTCTTCATTGGGGCTATTTGGCTTACAGCTGCATATTGTCTGTACTGAGTGTTGCTGATATTGATACTCCCCTTAAAAAGAGGTTTCCAAAAACTATAGGGTCACTATAAACCTGTAGGGCAGAAACTACAGTACTCTAGATCTGCATTGCTAGAGGGGAAGATACATGAACAACATGAAAAACAAGGGAGGAAAGTGTTCCAAACAAACCAAGATTCTACACTAATATTATCCAATGACAGCATGGTAGAAGAAATGCCAGAAAAGGAGTTTAGAATATACATGGTTAAAATGATCAGAGAAGAAAATGATGAGTTAAGAGAGCAAGTGCAGGCAATGATTGACTGCTCCAATAAGCAGCTGAAAGAGGAACTACAGGAAACAAAAGATGACCTCAGCAAAGAGATAGAGATTCTGAAAAAGAACCAAACATAAATCCTTGAAATGAAGGAAACAATAAACCAAATAAAAAACTCAATGGAAAGCATCATCAACAGACTAGATCACTTGGAAGACAGAACCTCAGACAATGAAGACAAAATATTGAATCTTGAAAGTAAAGTTGCCCAAACAGAAAAGATGGTAAGAAATCATGAACAGAACCTACAAGAACTATGGGATATCATAAAAAGACCAAATTTAAAAATTATCGGGATTGAGGAAGGCACAGAGATACAAACCAAAGGAATGAACAACCTATTCAATGAAATAATATCAGAAAATTTCCCAAACATGAAAATGAAATGGAAATTCAACTGCAGGAGGCTTCCAGAACACCAAATGCACAAAATCCACACCAAGACATATTATAATGAAAATGTCTAATGTACAAAATAAAGATAGGATTTTAAAGGCTGTGAGAGAAAAGAAACAGATTACATATAGGGGGAAACCAATGCGGATATCAGCAGATTTCTCACCCAGACCCTAAAAGATAGAAGGGCCTGGAACAATATATTTGAAGCCCTGAAAGAACATGGCTGCCAACCAAGAATCCTATATCCAGCAAAGCTAACCTTCAGATTTGAAGATGAAATAAAATCCTTCCATGACAAACAAAGTTAAAGGAATTCACACATAGAAAGCCTGCGCTACAGAACATTCTCAGCAAGATATTCCATGAGGAAGAAATGAACAATAATGTAAATCATCAAAGGGAAAAGAAAAGTCAATCCTAAAAGAAAAGCCAATTAAAGGAGAAACCAAGCCAGGTTAAAAGCCAAATCTAAGTCAAAATGACTAGAAATACAAATCATATCTCAATAATAACCCTGAATGTTAATGGCCTAAACTCGTCAATCCAAAGACATAGACTGGCAGCGTGGATTAAAAATAAAGACCCCACAATATGTTGCCTTCATGATACTCATCTCATAGAAAAGAACATCCACAGAATAAAGGTGAAAGGATGGGAAAAAGCCTATCACACGCAGGGACTCAGTAAAAAAGCTGGGGTTTCCATCCTCATTTCAGATAAAGCAGACTTCAAGCCAAAGTTAGTCAGAAGGGATAAAGAAGGATATTTCATACTGCTTAAGGGAACCATAAATCAAGAAGACATAACAATCATAAATATTTATTCCCCAACCAATGACCCATCCATGTATGGGCCAATGATGACCCACCCACCCATCAAACAAATCCTTCTCAATTACAGGAATCAAATAGACCACAACACAATAATTCTGGGTGACTTTAACACACCATTGTCACCACTGGACAGATCTACCAAACAAAAACTAAACAAAGAAACCATAGAGCTCAATAACATAATGAATAACTTAGACTTAACAGACATATATAGAATATTCCATCCATCAATGAGTGAATACACTTTCTTCTCAGCAGCACAAGGCTCCTTCTCTAAAATAGACCATATGTTATGCCACAAAGCAGTCCTTAGTAAATGCAAAAAAGTAGAGATACTACCGTGTATTCTATCAGATCATAATGGAATGAAATTAGAAATCAATGACAAAAGAAAGAACAGAAACTACTCCAACACCTGGAGACTAAATAATATGCTATTGAATGAAGCATGGATAACAGAAAACATCAGGGAGGAGAAAAAAAATTCTTAGATGTAAATGAGAATGATGATACAACATATCAAAATCTCTGGGACACTATGAAAGCAGTACTAAGAGGAAAATTCATTGCATTGAGTGCATTCAAGAAAAGAATAAAAAGTCAACAACTCAATGACCTAACCTTACATCGCAAAGCCCTAGAAAAAGAAGAACAAAATGATGCCAAAAGTAGTAGAAGACAGGAAAAAATAAATCAGACCTGAAATCAATGAAATTGAAGCAAAAGAAACAATTCAAAAATTGACAAAACAAAAAGTTGGTTCTTTGAAAAAGTAAACAAAGTAGATAAACCCTTAGCCATAGTAACAAAGAGAAGGAAAGAGGAAACTCAAATTACTAAAATTCATGATGAAAAAGAAAGTATCACGACAGACACCATTGAAATACAAAACATAACTAGAAGCTACTTTGAAAACCTATACTCCAAAAAACTAGAAAATCTTGAAGACATCGACAAATTCCTAGAGACATACGATCCTCCAAAACTGAACCAGGAGGACATACACAATTTAAACAGATCAATTTCAAGCAATGAAATAGAAGAAGCCATCAAAAGCCTACCAACCAAGAAAAGCCCGGGACCAGATGGATTCTCAGCTGAGTTCTACAAGACCTTCAAAGAAGAACTTATACTAATATTCCCAAAAGTATTTTGTGAAATAGAAAAGGAGGGAACCCTTCCAAATTCATTCTATGAAGCTAGTTTCACTCTAATACCAAAACCAGACAAAGACACATCTAGAAAAGAAAACTTTAGGTCAATATCCCTGATGAATATAGATGCTACGATTCTTAACAAAATTCTGGCAAATTGCTTAAAAAACATATTAAGAAGATAGTGCACCCCAATCAAGTGGGGTTAATCCCAGGGATGCAAGTTTGGATGAACATCCAGAAATCAATAAATGTAATTCATCACTTCAATAGACTTAAGGTTAAGAATCATATGATTATTTTGATAGATGCTGAGAAAGCATTTGACAAAATACAATACCCCTTCATGCTCAAAACAATAGAAAAATTAAGATGATGTGAACATACCTCAACATTTTAAAGGCTATTTAGGCTAAGCCCACTGCCAACATCATTCTTAATGGAGAAAAACTGAAATAATTCCCTTTAAAAACTGGAACAAGACAGGGATGCCCACTGTCACTACTTCTATTCAGCATTATGCTGGAAATGCTAGCCAGAGCAATTAGACAGACCACAGAAATTAAAGGTATACGAATAGGAAGAGAAGAATTCAAGCTGTCACTATTTGTTGATGACATGATCCTTTATTTAGAGGATCCAAAAAATTCCACCAGGAAATTTTAGACCTAATTAATAAATTCAGCACAATAGCAGGATAAAAAGTAAACACACATAAACCAAATGCATTTATCTACATAAGCAATGAATCATCTGAAAGTGAAATGAGGAAAGCAACTCCGTTCAGAATAGCCTCAAATAAAATAAAATATTTGGGAATCAACCTAACAAAAGAGGTGAAAAACCTCTACAATGAAAACTACAGAACATTAAAGAAAGAAATTGAGGAAGACCTTAGAAGATGGAAAGATCTTCCATGTTCTTGGATAGGAAGAATCAATATAATCAAAATGGCCACAGTTCCAAAGATGCTGCACAAATTTAATGCAATTCCAATAAAAATTCCAATGGCATTCTTCATAGAAATAGAAAAAGCAACCATGAAATTCATCTGGAAGAACAACATACCCAGAATAGCCAAAAGAATCCTGGGCATGAAGAATGATGCAGGAGGTATCACAATACCAGACCTTAAACTCTACTATAGAGCAAGAGTTACAAAAACACCATAGTATTGGCACCAAAATAGACAGGTAGACCAATAGTACAGAATAGAGGACCCAGAGACAAACCCACATTAGTACAGGTATCTCATACTAGACAAAGGTGCCAAAAACATACAATGAAGAAAAGATAGCCTCCTCAACAAATTGTGCTGGGAAAACTGGAAATCCATATGCAATAAAATGAAATTAAACCCCTATCTCTCACCCTGTACAAAACTGAACTCAAAATGGATCAAGGATCTAGGCATTAGACCTGAGACTCTTTGCCAAATAGAAGAAATAGTAGGCCCAAATCTTCTTCATATTGGCTTAGGACCAGACTTTCTCAACATGATCACAAGAGCACAAGAAATAAAAGGAAGAATCAACAAATGGGACAGATTCAAACTAAAAAACTTTTTCTCAGCAAAAGAAGCAATCAATAATGTGAAAAGACAGCCTACAGAGTAGGAAAAAATCTTTTCCACACACACTTCAGACAGAGAACTGATCCCCAAAATTTATAAAGAACTTACAAAGCTTTACACCACAAATGAAAAGAACCCAATCAATAAATGGGCTAAGGAACTGGGCAGACACTTCACAGAAGATGATATACAGGTGATCAAACAATATATGAAAAAGCATTCATCATTTCTAGTAATTAGAAAAATGCAAACTAAAACCACCCTAAGATTTCATCTAACCCCAATCAGGATGGCTCTTATCAGGAATACAAGCAACAACAAGTTTTGGCATGGATGTGGGGGAAAAAGGCACACTTGTACATTGTTGGCGGAGTTGCAAATTGGTGCAGCTACTCTGGAAAGCAATATGGAGATTCCTCAAAAAACTTGGAATGGAACCATTGTTTGAGCGAGCTATCCCACTCCTCAGTCTATACCCAATGATCTTAAAATCAGCAAAGTATAGAGATGCAGCAACATCTATGTTCATAGCTGCTCAATTCACAATAGCTAGATTGTGGAACCAACCTAGATATCCTTCACTTGAAGAATGGATAAAGAAACTGTGGTATATATACACAATGGAATACTACTCAGCCATAAAGAAGAATAAAACTATGGCATTTGCTGGTAAATGCATGAAGTTGGAGAATATCATGCTAAGTGAAATAAGTCAAGCCCAAAAAACCAAAGTCAGAATGTTTTCTCTGATCAGTGGGTGCTGATACATAATGGGAGGGTATGTAGGGGATGTAGAGGAAAATGGGATGGGAGGGGGTAGGGAAAGGAAAAATCATAGACTGAGACAGACAGTATTACCCTATCTATATGTAAGATTATATGAATCAAGTGAATCTACATTGTGAAAGAAAGGATATATTCCCTGCTCTATAATTATATCAAAATGGGTTCTACTGTCATGTATAATTGAAAAGAACCAATTAAAGAAATGTGAAAGGAGACATTGGGGGGAAAAGGAGACACAAATCCAGCATCCTTCTGATGACAAAAGTAGTTCTGTTTGATTAGCATGATGATGACATATGGCAGAGTGTATCATAACCAAGGATTATGATAAATCCAATTTTGTGCACCTGATATCCCAAGAGAAAAAGAAAAGAAAATTTGCAAAACTCATATGTGAGTATCTGACTTGAATAAAATTTGGGAAGATACAAGGAGGTCATCACAGAAATACAATAACTTACAAATGAATTTTAGATTGTGTTTTCTTTGTAAAAATCATTTTTATTTTATTAAGAATTTTAGCTGTGCATGGCGGTGCACACCTATAATACCAGGGGCTCAGGAGGCTGAGCCAGGAGGATCGTGAGTTCAAAGCCAGCCTCAGCAACTTAACAAGGCCCTAAGCAACTCAGTGAGACTCTGTCTCTAAATAAAATACAAAAAAAGGCCTGGGGATGTTGTTCAATGGTTGAGTGCCCCTGAGTTCAGTTCCCAGTACCCTACCTGCCCCCACCAAAAAAAGAATTTTCAAAACCAAAAGTAGGTGTTGAATTTGAATCAGCCATATAGATTAAAACAGTAACTATTGAATTACTATCATACATCAACATGATGTTTGGTAAATACAGTTTATACGTATGTATATAAGAAAATTTTTTATGAAACAGTATACCTGTGTTTGTATGTAATTTAAATAAAAGTTTTGTTAAAAAATAGAAGTTAAAGTTCTCCCTACACCACCTGATCATCTGCACTAAGTCTACCATGGTTCCTAAACCTGTCTATTATTCTGTCAGCAAATCTCATCCAGTTCCTAAAAGAACACAGTTCCCAGAGTCTGGTGCAGGGCTAGGGGCATGTGCTGGGTGAGGACAAGCCATGTAGGAGGACTGAGCTGGAACATCCTCTACTGCACCAAGGCAAGGCACCTGGGTGGTGGAAGGCAAACTGGAGCATGGTGAGTAGGGTGTCCTCACATGTGAGTGGTGAACGTAGGGCCAGTGTGCAAACCAAATATATAATAGGATGAGGAAGGTACACAGGAGTGTGGCCTCAAGTGTGCAGGTGGGGGACATCAGGAAGGCTTCTAATATAGTTTAAATATGAAGTGTCCACCAGACACTGATGAATGGAAGACTTAATTAGGGGATCAATCTATTTGATGGACTAATGATTTGAATGATCTTGGGAGGTAGAATCTAGTTGAAAAGAGGAGATCACTGGTATTGTGCCCTGGAGGATGTTTCCTTCCCCTGAGCCCTTCCTATTTACATCCTGGATGCCATGAGCTGAGCAGTTTTCCTCCACCAAGCCCTTCCACTATGATGCTTCTGCCTTGGAACCAGCTCATTATGGATTGAAACCATGAGCCTGAATGACTCTTTCCTCCAATAAGTTGTTTCTTCTCAGGTGTTTGTCACAGTGACAATAAGCCAACTAACAGCATCTGCACAGGTGTGTGGAGTTGATTGTGTCCTGGCAAGGGGTATCAGAGCAGGATCAGAGTACATTCATGAGTGAGGGTGAGGTCGTCTAGTAGGAGGGCAGGCCAATGACAAGAGCAGGCTGTTTTCAATCAGATGGAGGTTGGTGAGGGACAAAAATTCACCAGAGACAATCAGAGCCACGATCCTTACTGTAGGAGGAAGGGATCTCAAACATGAAAAAGGACATCACTAGAATAAATAGGATTTTGTCTGGAATCACAAATATGATAAATTCAGGGTTGTATATAAGGATAGATAGGAATGTGTATCCAGATAGATAAAGTGATGATAGATGTTGATGGTAGATAGACAAATTTACTGAAAGATTGATTTATACATAGAGAGATTCTGTTTTACCCAGGTATAATAACACATGGTCCCACTAAGCACTCCCAGTGCCCAGATTGATTTGCCACAAAAGGAATCTTGTATAAGAAACCCCTGACCTTGAATCAGGAACAGAATAAATGCTCCAAAAATAGTGAGACCATGACCAACTTAATGAAAAACCACCTACATTGATTCTCCCACTTGTCAAATCTGGAAAATTTTCAAAATCAAAATTTATAATGATGACAAATAACCCACTAAAGACAAGATGATCCATGAGTTCGACTGATACTGGCACTTTGCTGAGGAATGGGATATCCACAAAGGATCAAGGAACTTTTTAATAAATTCTTGTTAACTCTTTGAAGATATATTTTTAGAGATCAATCATACCCAGGACCTTGGGCATGCTAGATAAGTTATCTGCCACTTAGCCACACCCCCAGCCCCATGTAATTTCAAATGACAAAAAGCAACTATAGAGAAGTCTCCAAACAATCAATGTGAACATCAACAATAATAAGAGAGATTGAAATCAGGCACCACCCAATAGGAACCTAAAAGAAGAGCATCATTTCCGGATATTCTGGCTAGAGATGCTACAGGAAATCATACCATGAGGGGCAGACAAACATTAGGACATTGTACAAAGCAACTAGTATATACTCTCCAAAAATGGTAAGATCATAAAGTTCATGAAAACACAGAGGCACTGTTTCAAACTGAAGGAGACCAACAACCATGGCAGGTAAAGGCACCTCATGATTCAGGACTTGATAGATTAATCATAAAAGAAAATCAGGGCAAGAATGGAGGAAAGATAGCTAGCATAGAGGGAAGGGAGGGGTGGGGGCGGGTGGGGGGTAAAATTAATAACAGAATGTGTGACGGATACCATTGCCCTGTGTACATGCATGAATGCACAGATGGTGTGACTCTACTTTGTGTACAACCAGTGAAACAATAGCTGTACTCCATTTGTGTTCAATGAATCAATAAGTAAATAAAAAAAAAAGAAATCAAACTAAAAACAAATGTTAACAATAATGAATATGGTAAAATCAACATTCTTATGCATTGCTAATAAAGTTAGAAATTGATATTACTATTGAAAGGCATTTTACTGAAAATGTTAATTATAAATGTATTTCTAATATCAAAAGATCAAAAACAATCTAAATTAGCTAATGATAGGTAAATAGCTGATCATATTATATTGCTTAACCAGTAGAGAATATTATACTGTCATTAAAAAGAAAATTGTTTTACTTTATAAATGCATATTTTTAATGTACTTTTTATTAAAGATACTGAATTTGTTTTTTTTTAAAAAAAAAAAAAGAAAATCAGGGCAATTCCCATAATCTGAAGTGAATCTTACATCACATGGAGGAACACATTGGAGCTCAATTTTATTTCACAGTTGGAATGGGTTATGTAGGAAGAAGGACCCAGAGGGTGGCTATCAGATCAACTTGCTCTCAGATGACTTGGTGGCACAGAGTGCTGTCTGCTGTTCTAGCAACAGTTCTGGAAGTGGGAAATTTCCACAAAATTTCATAAAAATGCATGAGCATTTCTCAAGAGCTTGCTAAACTTACTCATAAGCATTTTACTGCCATTCTTATCACCATACATACCCAGGACTTCCTGCACATGCTCTGGGCAACACCAGGCTTCCACGAGGGTATTCAGCATACTTCTGTCACCATCCAAAGCCATAGGTCCCTATATTTCCCAGGACACTACTGGCCAAAATTGGTTCTTAGCATGGGAAACTCCACACTCTGCCCTCTTCCTGTCATTGATCTCAATTCCCACAGCTCATCAGCATGAAAGCTCTGACTAGTGACTCTATAGCTGATTATCTAAAATATATATTTATTTTAAAAAATCACTTTCTCACTCCAAAGAGGATGACCCTGAAATTAAAGCCTGGATCTGGATAAGCCTAAGAGGTTGGATCAGACAAGACCCCTGAGCATCAGTTTTCTCCAAGGTCAGATGAAGACCAACAAGCTGTAACCTGGGACAATGCCCTGGCTTGTGACAGGGTATAGGGGAGGGGTTATGGAAATGGACAAGGCAGCTCTGCCCTCATGGCAGCCAATACAGAGGCCCTGAGCTTGGCAGGTAGCACACAGCACAGGGAGCAACCCACAAGGACAGCCAGGCTATGCGCAGAGGCACCACCACGTCTGAGATGGCAGTGGGTCCCTTTTAGGTAACAGGGACCCACTTTTGCTAGAATGAAAACCTTGCTGCTCCACCACTGGCAGCTTATTTTGAAGCTGAATCTATAGACCGAGAGACAGAGAGATAAAGAGATAGAGAGATAGATGACAGACAGATAGGTAGATAAAATGCATATATATGCATCACAAGCACGATAAAGAATAATTTTACACAAATAATTACACACACACACTCTATTTGTTCTGTTCCTCTAAGAGAATCCTGACTATAGACGAAGGGAAGCAGAGGAATATTCAGGGGGCCAAATTAAAGCAACAGGTATTCCACATTTTCATAATTACATGAAAATGAATCCTAATATTATTAATAACTAAAATGAACTCATAAAAAATAAAATGACATAAAATATCTGAAATACAGATTTTTTTTATTTTTAAAAAGAACAAACTGATTTAGAATATTTTTTCTTTCTTCATGTTGAAATTATTATTTTTTTTTTTACTTTTATAAAGTTAGAACTCATCTAACACCTCTTATCAGAGACACAAAACCAAGCCTGTGAGCACTTGGGGCCTGATACCATCTCGCTGTTGTTCAAAGCTGTTTGCACTCAGTCCCTGTCTCCAGGGGAAGCCTGTTAACAGACCTCTGAACAGTGTATTGGCTCCATCAGCCCCTGCACAGCACCAGAGAGTGTGGCAGCAAATGTGCATGGGCAGCGAGGCCTGAGGACCAATGAATTGAAGTGGACACAAGAATTCCAGTAGGAAGGTCAGGTGACCACAACAAAAAAACACCAGAAACCAACCGAAAACTGCATTCATCAATAAATTCCAGGTAAGAATGCTAATATAAAATGCTTTTTAACCAACAGTTGCCTTTCTTTTGTTTAAGCAGTTAGAATTAGTGTTTATTTGTTGTTTTAAACATTTCTTATTTCTCTTTTATTTCTTTGCTTCCTCATAGAAAAGAAAACATTCTACCTTTGAATTTTGGGGATGAGCTTATTTCAAGTTTTGTCTTTCAAATAACGTGAAGTGATAAATCACACTTGCAATGGGATCCACGTATCTGAGAACATACAAAGGTGGTGCCATTTAGGATCTAAATGCACATGTGAAGTTCCTCTGATATCTGTCACCTCAGCACATCCAAACCAGAGCTCTGACAATCCCCTATCTCAAGGACCCTGGAGTCCCTGTCATTAAGGCCTTAAGTGTCACTGCTCCTCCTAGTGGTGAAAGGAGAAATAGTGTCAGCTCCCAGACCTGGTGAGCAGTCTTCCTTTATTCCTATATAAAGGTGAGACAACTAAGTAATAGCATCCTGAAAGCTCTAGGCAGAGGGCATTTGGAAGAAGGCCAGCAGAACCCTGGTCTTACAGAGCTTTCAGTATACTCTGAAGGAGGGACATACACCAACATGTGACATTTCCATTCTTGTTGCTACCCTGGCTGCTCTGAGACTCCCCTCCTGGAGCACTGCTGTTCCTCAGGACAGGTGGGGCAAAGGGAGTCCACGACCACTAGTGTCTCCTGTCCACGTGGGAGCCATTTGGCACTTGTGGTTCCTGAACACATAGAGTAAAATATACGCTTATGTGTATCACTTATCTGAATGATCTTAGCATGGAAGGCACTGGACTTTTACTCTATCATGTCCCTGTAGCTCTGCTGCTATATTCAAAAGTGAGGGGTGTGCAGTTTTAGCAGAGCATGTTTTACACCATTTACAACTTATTTGTAGTGAAGAGCACTGTCTCTTGCATTGCCCTCACTTTTTTTAAACTTAATTTTCCAGGGTTAAAGAGGAGAAAGCCTCATTTATCTCTTTGGTCTTTGAGTTTGCAGGGACCCCTCCTTGAAAATGCTTCTTGTTCATTCTGTAATACATGACTCAGAGTTCTGGCTGCACATGGAAGTGCTGACATGTGTCCCCTTTCAAAGCTCTAGTAATGCCTGAAGCCCATTTGGTTCTGGAAATGCTGATTTCATTCAGAAACAACATGCAAGATAGTGATTAGCCTTTGAGAGAAGCCTTCTCATACAATGAGGTGGGCTGCCAGTAGATGACCTTTCCAAAATTCAGTCACATGCAGAGAATCTCAGATTCCTGATGGAAAGACAGACAGAAGCATCAGACATGACAGGAGCTTCTCATCCTGAATCTACTGGAATAGATTGTTGTTCATGGATCTTGGAAACAATTAGAAAAAAAAAACAATGGACCAGGTAAGAGAGGTTGAGGACTTGATCAAAGTAGAGATGGAATGAAAAGACTGATGAGAGTGGTACTGTGTTCTGAAACTCAGATAATTGAGTGAAATTTGTCATGAGAAAGGAAGGAAGTAAGAGATTTCAGGTGGATCTGGTTCTCTGCTTGGATAGACAAACTACCTGAGCCTCCCATAGGAGTGCAGCATGTGGGGAAGAGGACTGGACAGACTCACCTCACTCTGGAGCTGTGGGAGGACCTGGGGATGGGAGCCTCTACAATCTCAGAATCCTCTCCCTTGTTAAATGCTTTCTACCTCGGGCACTTTGTTGAGAGGGTGACAGAAATCATGAATGTTATAAATAGAAAACAGGAGAGTGAATGATACTTGAACAGGATCAGGTGCAGAAGAGAAAAGATACAGAAGATAAGCCATCACATTGTCCACACATGAGACTGGGAAGACACTGTGGGTATAAGAAACTGAGCAGAGAAAGTCACCTTCACTTAGAGGAGCCTGGGCACAGAGAGCGTCAGTGTGGGACCATCAGAGCAGAGTAAATGAGCAAGTTTTGTTTCTGAGAAAGATCCAGTGCCATGGTTAAAGGGTGAAGAAGTAAGAAAGCTTCAGAAAGAGGCAAGGAAATGTGATGGAGGCTGTATTGTTATGCTTTCAATGCATCTGACAAATTTTCAAGAGTTGGAAATTTAATCCCTGTAGAGAATATGGACTTGGTCAGGTTTCCTCAGCTGGGTGTCCCAGAAGCAAGGACTAAGATGGCTTATGTAAGTCAGAAAGCACAGGGCTTGCAAAGCCTTAGGTAATCTATGATGTCACATTTAGCAACAAGCAACACAAGCATAGTCTTACAAAACCATGATGTCATACTTGGTTGGCTGCTGGCATTGTTGCAATCCCAGATATAAACTTGTGTCTCCCATTTGGTGTCTCCATCATATGAAGAATCAGCAAGAAGGTCCCCAATGATATCCTGCCTATGGGAACTTGACAAACTCTAAACTTTTCCTTATTTCCACATTCAGTGACCTCCAACTCATTTTCATTTCATTTACTTCTGCTCACTCAGATAAAGCAAATGCAGAAGCACATCTCCAAAATCCAGTAATGCCACCATGCAAACAAGCTTGCTTCACAGTGCTCAGATGGAGGCTGCTCATCAGGACAAGAGGACAGCCACAGAGGTTTATGTAAATTAAGATGAACCAAGGAAGGGTCCCTACCTGCTCCTGGCCCGAACACCAGGGTTCCAAACTATGGTGAGAGTGTCAGATGACCTGGGCTGTGGGGAATGGCAGCTCAGCCTTGTTGGCCAAAACAACACAGTCTCAGTCTCTCCTAGCTTGGGAGGGAGAAGTCTGAAACTAATGTCCCTATGCAGTGGACCCAGCCTCCTCTCAACAATGAGCTCCTTGGACAAAAACCAAGGAGAACATCAGTGTAGATGGAATCACCCAGATATATGGAAAGCCTGGACTCAGTCCTGTTCTAACAGAGGGAATCTCCTGTTAAACCCAGTGTCTCTGACAAGGAAGAGAAGAGGGAAGAAGAATTCTCTATCATCAACGAGAAAGAACTAATGTAGATATTCCCTTGGTCACTCTCTTCAATCACCTCAAGAGGTTCTTTTCTTGGGAAGTTTGGATGACTGTGTGTGACACACACATGGAGATGACTAGGACAGGATATCCACCAGTTTATAGACCCAGCTCCTGGGCATTTCACACTCACTGCCTCAGGTGGACATGCCACTTCTCTGACCTTGGGCAGGGTACTGGATTTTCAGCTGAAGGACAGGTTTCTCTCCCACCAGTTTCTATTGACCCTTGGGTTCTTATAATATTCACTAGGCCAGGAAAAGATGATGTCTACACAAGTTCCTAACATTCTTATATTTCTCCAGGTAACAGCAGACACTACAAACTCATGCACTAGATCCACTGCATGCTGAGGCTGGTAGAAAATTAAGAAGATCAATACGGGTGTGGTGGCAAATGTCACCTTGTCTCCTTAGCTGGGAGGGAGCCAGCAGGGTGGCCACTCCTCTCCCCCAGGCTGACCTGCAGGCCTCCTCCATATTCTTGAGTCTGTGCTATATTATGGTGGCAGGCCCTGGACACACAGAGTCAGGCTTCCATGATGGGGCCTCCTGTCCATGCCACAGGTAGCCTGGCTGTTTCTCTACTGTATTTCCTCCAAATATAAAAGACATTTGATGTCCCTGACCTCACAAGGCAAGACACACCCTCCTACACTCTTTCACCCTACCACCTGCCAGGGCATTTGCATGCTGCTCCCTGGAAAGGACCTGCCTGCAAGGCTGAGATAAAAGCTCAGCTCTAACCTGGCCTTGACTCACCAGGACTCCTCAGCCCACATTCTCAAAATGAGGCTCCCTACTCAGCTCCTGGGGCTGCTGATTCTCTGGATCCCTGGTGAGGACACAGGGGATGAGGGAGGAAAATGGGGAGGGAGCTGAAACCTGGGGCTCCCATTCTGCCCATGTAAGCTCTGTTCACAGGAGAGATGAGCAGGTCTGTCCCCCTGGATGATCAGGCAGGTGAGATTGATTAATATGAGATAGAAGATAGAAGATCATGCAATATGGCTCTGGTCAAGATTGTCACAAAGAAGGAGGATGATGCTCTAGGTGAATTCCAGAGAGGTTGTTAGAGCTTACATAATTTAAGTCATTTTAAAAATTGATACTTTTGTTGTATAACTGAAAATAAAAAATAATTCATTTGGAAAAAAGAAAGAAGAAACAAATCAAATATGTTTCATAATGGGACTATATAACCTTAACTTTCTCTGTCATTATTTCAGGATCCAGTGGGGATATTGTGCTGACCCAGACTCCTCTCTCCCTGCCTGTCACCCCTGGACAGTCAGCCTCCATCTCCTGCAAGTCCAGTCAGAGCCTCCTACACAGTAATGGAAACACCTATTTGCATTGGCTTGTACACAAGCCAGGCCAGTCTCCACGGGGCCTAATATATCAGGTTTCCAACCGGGACACTGGGGTCCCAGACAGGTTCAGTGGCAGTGGGTCAGGGACAGATTTCACACTGACAATCAGCAGGGTGGAGGCTGAGGATGCTGGAGTGTATTACTGCCAGCAAGGTACACAAGTTCCTCCCACAGTGGTTCAGCCCTGAACAAAAACCTCCCTGCTTGTGTGGCCCAGCTGCCACATGTGCTGCTGGTCTGGGCAGTAGCACAGCAGACTCTCTGAGTGTGTGAGAGGAAGATGCTGGGGACTCAGGGGAAAAGGGTGCAGCTGAGGTCTGTGGACCATGACTGCCTCAGCCACAGCTCAGGCAACCCATTCATGGCCCTGTTGGCTACAGCAGCCTGACCTGTTTAATCAAGGACAGGAACAGAGGTGGTCCAGGCATCTTCTGAATGAACACTGTGAGCATGAACACTGCAGATGGAGCAGGAGCTGTGTCCTGGGCCAGATTTTGGCACAGGGAGGATGATGATCTAGAGAACTTGTTGAGAGGTCCCTCTGTGCTTGCAAATGCTGTTCTTTGTGAATTTGGGATTGAAGCCTCATCACATACTGGTGAAAATGATTAACCTGTAATAATTAATAATGGAAAATCATGGAAATGACCTATTGATTGGCACACAACCTTACATTTCTCTTATTATTCCAGGATACAGCAAAGATGCAGAGATGATACACAATCCAGTCACAATATCTATCACCCCTCAACTATCTGTCTCCATCTTGGGAAGACCAGAGTTGGAAAAGTCGTTATTAAGTTACTCAGAGGCTGGAAAGCCGTCCTCTGGGGCCTGAAAGTGCAGGTGAAGTGGGAGCCCTGCAGACTCAGGCTCTCTACTGCCTCCATGATTCCTACTCAACTTGGCTAGATGACCCAAATGTTTCCAGTCAGTCCTGCAGGGCACAGATGAGCTTGACATGGGTATTCTGCCATCCTCAGATACCTGGGCATGACTTGAGAAACATGGTCACTCAGAGAGCCCCCATGGTCAAGGTAAAGGTGATGTTGAGTCAAAGGCAGAACTGGCCTAAGGTCAGAAGGAGTTGCAGTGGGAGACCAGGTACAATCCTCAGGCCCACAGCAACCCCAGCAGGCAGTATCCTGGGGAGAGTCCCATCAGAATGAGACAGGTTTCCTCTGCTTCCTGACCCAGCCACCTTTCCCCTCCGTGAGCACAACACATGTCCATAGTGTCCCAGCCTGGCGTTCAGGGCTCAGCTCTCATCCTGTCTGTTAAGGAGTCTTCATGCAACTTCCCAGGTCAGCTGTGTTCTCTTATTCTGTAGAGTCCAATGCATGGAACAACTGCCATCTCTGGGGACCCTCAAATTAGAAAAACTTCTGTGGAAAATATAAAAGAGGTGAGCAGCGACTCAATTGCAATGAGCTGTTCCTTCTCTGGAACTTCTCATCTTTATTTCAACTATGCTCCTCTGGGGTCACCAATATTATGAATCTGAAAGTATTTGGTTCTCTGCTGAAGTTGATGCAATGGCTGAGTTAGGACCTACTCCCCCCTAATTTCAAGTACAAGTTCCCTTGGGTTTTTAATTATATTATAATACGGAGATGTGAGATTTGTTATCCAAAACTAAATAAGGTGCAGATCAATCAATAAATGTACATCACATGATCACTCCAAGGTTGAAAATTATGGAAAATTAAAACCTGACAGCAATCTTGTCTAGCTAATAATACTGAATAATGAGTGTAATTTCCATTAAATAATAATCATTATAAATGTATGGAGATGCTAATTCACAAAAGGGAGGGATAGGGAAGAAGAGAGTTACTTTATATTACATTGAGGGGAGTGAAGGGAGGGAAGGGGCATGGGAGAAGGAATGATAGTAGAGTGAAACAGACTTTACTACCTCGTGTACAGGTTTGACTGCATGACCACTGTGAGTCTGCAATATATATAATCAGAAAAATGAGAGATCACACTTCATTTATGTATGATCTATCAAATTATACAAATGCATTCTACTGTCATGTATAATTAATTAGAACAAATAAAATAAAATAATTAAAATGTTTTAAAAGTATGGAGATACTGGTTTTCAATACACTCCATTTACAACTGATTTACTACATTTTTTCTTCCCAAAACAGGGCATATCAGCATGGCATTATGCTGTGGGAGTATAAGTGAAGGTTTGCATTGAAAAAGACAAAATCCTCCTGCTTCTGCGTAAGGAGACAAACTGTATATCAGGTGAAGGTGATTACAAGATAATAAGGCTCCTGGTGAATGCAACTGAAATACCAAAGTACTGTTTTATAATATTTAATTTTGTATGAGGATGTTTATTTACTTGAAAGAAAAAAAAACACATCTATTTAAATTTTAAAAAGTTTTTTCTGAGTAAGTGATGTTTCAAATATTTGGAATCCCAGAAGGTGAAAGAAAGGAAATTGTAAGAGAGGAAAGCGCTGATTAAAACCAGGAAATTAGATGTCGCTGGTCTGTGGAGAAAGCCCTGCAGACTGCTCACAGAGGAGCATTGTGTAATAGAGAGCTCGAGGGGTTTAAAAGACACACATGGGGAGGCATCACTCAGTGGATGAATGGGAATTAATACTGACTGCCTAAACAATGGGTTAGTACCTTGTGCGGACAAAGATGTACATAGACCTGTAGAGCCTGGAAAGCTGTGTTAGCAAAAGAAGCAGAATAAATTTAATTAAAAGATGACACTGTTTCATAAAGTGGAAAAATTCATCCCTATGGCTCTGGGTAGGGAAACTAGAATTGTGTCCATGATGTCCCTGCTCCACCCCTGATTATTATCCCACATCACCCTCAAGACAAACCCTGACAATGACCATTTGAAGCAGTCACTGTCCAATTCCCTACTCACAGGAAAAGGGAGAGAATAAAAGGCTAACAGCTTAGCTGCTGGTTAAAAATGATGGGAAAACTGGATTGTCCAAAGCTTGCCTAAATGAATAGTTTTGATGGTGTTAGCATGCACATTTTATTACCCTACATAATATTAACCCGGACACAATAGGTCCATGGGTTGAAGTATTGGAGAGTTCCTGAGTTGTCCAGGAAATGTAAGTGTGCTAATGGATAGGAGTTATTTCTTGAATAAAAAAGATTTGTTCTTTGGTTTTCTTTCAAAGTTTGGATCATTAAAAAGTGATTTTTGAAAAAGCCAGTTCTCTGTAACCAGTAAAAATGACTTTCAATAAGTCACTGACTTCCCAGGCCTCCTTTCCAGCAGTAGCAGCTAGAGGTCATGGGCTCCACATGGTGCAAACACAAGGGGACAGAGCCTCCTCAGCCTGGATCCTCACATGACTGTGTGGAGCAGCCCCTGCCTGGACCTGGAGGACACAGGCTGAGCAAGGTTCTGTGGTGCCACCTGTGACATATGGGCAGTGGTGACATCCTCACTCCCTGAGTGCTATGAATGCACTGATGAAAGTCAGAGTGAATGCAGTGAGAGACCACCGTGTCTTTTCGGTTCCTAAAATGTTTCTGTCTTAGCAGTTAAAAATGTAAAATTAAATTGACTCCTGAAACAGATCAGCCTTTCCAGGACTGGGGCGATTGTGAGTTTGTTTACAGGTTCCAGATGCCCTCTTGTGGGCAAGCAGTGAGACATCTTAGTGCAGAATTAAGTGGGAGCAACTTGAAGGTGAGCCATCTCTATGTCCACAGGATCCTGTGCCCTCTCCTCTCCACACTGATGTGAGCACCTGTGGGTGAAGAGGAGACGCAGTCCTGCATCCACTATTTAGTGCCCGGCGCAGCTGATGTACAAGGATGACAGGGGAAGCCACTGTCATTCCTCTGCCAACTTTAGAATTAGCCCTCTATCCTCTCCTAATCTGGAATCAACTGATCCTATTACAAATTGAATCCGCCAAACAATACCCATTTCCAAACTTCCTACAGGGTACAATCATTATGGTTAGTGATAAAGAACAGTAGTATGTGGTAAGATTATACATCAATGGCCCAAAAACTGAAAGCCTAGTATCAACACTTTCCCCAGGTTTTTCAATCAGGAATGTTGGAAAAATTTCCTATGAAGGATTTTAGAGATGTAATAAATATGCTGACATTGAGGGGAAGAGTACCTGACTAGATATGCACTTATGGTGGAAGACTTTATATCTGCACATAGAGAGGAAGGAAAGAGATTTCATGAAATGGAAGATTGGATGTGGGGAGACTTTCTAATACTGCTCTTGGAGCTGGCAGGAGCCACACTGAAAGCTATTAGGGCTGATTCCAGGAGTTTTGTGGTGATGGTCATAAGGGAAATTGGGACAACACCCTACAACTGTCAAAAGGTGACTCTGTCACAACTACTTGAGCTGGTAGTAGACCCTGAACTTCAGCAAGGAGAGCTGCACACTGCTCCATTTCAGTGTTGTCAATCCTGAGCTGAGAACACAGCCTGGATTCCTTAGGGACAGGTCTGTAAGAGACAGGCCTATTTGCTTCATAGGTGGCAATTTGTTGCTTAGCAATAGAAAATGAGGACAGATATCAAACTGCCACATCTCAACAGGAGGATTGAAAGACTAAAAGCAAGAAGGAATTGTCCCACAGGGTTCATGGCTGAGAGGATGTTCAGTTGTTCTGGTTCTGCAGTGTGGTCAGGTTCTGCCTTCCTCTACCACAGAGATCCTCCTGACCTGTCCACACCCACACAATCCAGGCTGAACTTGGGACCAGAAACAAGGATGAAATGATGGCATTTGCTGGTAATGGATGGAACTGGAGAACATCACAATAAGTGCAATAATCCAGACTCAGAAAACAAAGGACCAAATGTCATCTCTCCTATGTAAAAACTAGAGCAAAGGAAGGGGGGAAAAAGGAGATCAGATATCATGAGGACAGAGGGAAGAAAAGGGGAGAAGGAGACAGAGATGGAGGGATATTAGAGAACAGAAAGTGGAGGAAATGTGGAATGGATGTGACCACATCATACCATGTGCATGGATACAGATGCTAAACAACCGTAGTGAATTCTAGCTCTACCAAAGAAAAAAAAAGTAGATAAATCAACAAGAGGAAGGCAAGGAGAGAAGAGAATAAGAGGGGAGGGAAGAAAGAAGGAAAGGGGAGGCAGTGGGAACTAAAATGGAGCAAATTAAATTCTGTGCCTGTAAGATCGTGTCCCAGTGAACCCAACTATCATGGGGAACTGTAATGCACCAATAGAAGCATTGAAAAAAGTAAATAGGACAATGATGCATAATGATGGCAAAGGAAATATTGCTAACTAGAAAATATCTTTATAAACAAATCCAGTATAAATATGAAAATAAATTGTGATAATCAGATATGAACTGCACCCAGGACAGCTCAGGGTGTCAAGAGAGCCTCCTCACAGTACCTGGTCTGAGGAAGTTCTTAGGGCAAAGAGATGAAAGATGAGTGAATCTGCCCAACCTACTTTCCAGCAAGGTGTCCTACTCTCTGGCCCTTGATAATCTACAAACTTTTTCTGTTTGTGCCCAATGAGTTCCAACTCATTTTCCTTCATTTCATTTACTTCTGCTCATTCAGAAAAGGCTCATGAGAAATCTGGTCAGGAAAACCTGCAAACACCCCTGTTTCACCAGGATGCTGCACACTCAGGGCAAGACAGACACAGAGGTGTTTTAAAACTAAGAGAAACCATGACAGGGTCCTCAGCTGCTCCTGGAACACGAGCCAAGTTCCACCCTGTGGAGAGGGTGTGTCAGATGAACTGGGCTATGAGGAGAAGCAGCTCAACCTTGTTGGCCAAAACAACACAGCCTCACTCTCTACCAGCTAGGGAGAAGAAAGTATGAAGCTAATGTCCCTATGCAAAGGACAAAGTCACTTTGCACAGAGAGCCCCTTGGAACAAGGCCAGGAGAACAGTGCAAATGGAATCTCCCTGAGACATGGAGAGCCTGAACTCAGTCCTGTTCTAATATAGGGAATCTCCTTTTAAATCCAGGACTTGTGACACCCAGGGCCCAGGGTCTCTGACAAGGAAGAGTCAAGGGAAAAAGAATTCTCTAGCATTAATGAGAACAAACTAACATAGAATCTTCCCTTGTCCAGTCTGTCCAGTGTCCTCAAGGAATTCTTCTCTTGGGAAGTGTTTGGATGACTCTGTGTATCACATACATGGAGACAACTAGGACGGGATGTCCACCAGTTTATAGACCTACCTCCTGGAATTTCACACTCACTGCCTCAGGTGAACATGCCCCTTCTCCACTGGCCCACAGTTTCCTTTTCTACTATCTTCTTTTGACCCTTGCGCTCTGATCTGATTCAATAGGCCAGGACAAGATGACACTTAACATAGTCCCAGACATTCTTGTTTGTCTCCAGTTAGCAACAGACACCAGAAACTCATGAACTAGCTCAACTGCATGCTGTGGCTGGTAGAAAATTCAGGAGATCAATACTTATGATGTGAGAATTGTCACCTTGTCTCCTTCGCTGGGGAGGAGACAGCAGGATGGCCACTCCCCTCCCAGAGGTTGACCTGCATGCAACCTCCATATCCTTGGGTCTGTGCTGTCTTCAGGTGGCAGGCCCTGTACACCCTGACCCCCCTCAGAGACAGAAATTCATGATGGATCCTCCTACCTACACAACAGGAAACCTGTATTGTTTCTCTATTGGACTTCCTCCAAATACAGAGGACATTTGATATCCCTGGGATCACAGGGCAGGCCCCAACATCCCTCACTGTTTCTACACAAGCAGCAACCAGGGCATTTGCATGCTGCTCCCTGGAAAGGACCTGCCTGCAAGGCTGACATAAAAGCTCAGCTCTAACCTGGCCTTGACTCACCAAGACTCCTCAGCTCACCTTCTCAAATGAGGCTCCCTGATCAGCTCCTGGGAGTGCTGATGCTCTGGATCCCTGGTGAGGACAGAGGGGATGAGGAGGGAGAATTCTGCCCATGTGTGCACTCTCCATGTAAGAGATGAGCAGGTCTGTCCTCCAGGATATTCCTCCACTATTCAGATCTGTGTTCGAGAAAAAGTTTTGCAGACTGAGCAAGGATTTAACCTCTGGTAAAGACTGTGGATACAAAAAAGAGGGGGCAGCTATGAACATTGATGTTGTTGCATCACTGTAGTAATCTGAAGTGAGATTAGCCAATCCCAAAAATCCAAAGGCTGCATGGTCTTTCTGATAAGTGAATGATGATGCACAATGTGGGGTGGAAGGGTGACAAGAATGGAGGAAGGTTAGATAGCATAAAGGGATGGGAGGGGAGTGGTCAGGGTGGGGGGGTAATAATAACAGAATGTGTGACAGACATTATTGCCCTGAGTACATGTATGAACGCACAGATGGTGTGACACTACTTTGTGTACAACCAGAGAAACAATAGCTATACTCCATTTGTGTTCAATGAATCAAAATTAAATAAATAAATAAATATGAGGGGGTTACTGTAGTTGAATTCTCCATGACCAATTATTACGTACAAAACAAATTCCATTCTAAAAATTGAATATGTTGGCCATATAAATCAAAATCACAGAGATTATTTCTTTGGAAATATGCAAAGAAATACAAAGATGTCCCAAAATACTTGTACATACCCTGCTTTTCTGTTTCTCCAGGAATCAGTGGGGACACTGTGATGACCCAGACTCCCCTCTCCATGCCTATCACCCCTGCACACCTAGCTTCCATCTCCTGGAAGTCCAGTCAGAGCCTCCTACACAGTGATGGGAAAACCTTTGTATTGGCTTGTACCATAACCAGGCCAGTACACGCAGGACCTAATATATCAGGCTTCCAGCAAGTATACTGGGGTCCCAGACAGGTTAAGTGGCAGTGGGTCAGGGACAGATTTCACACTGAAAATCAGCAGGGTGGAGGCTGAGGATACTGGAGTGTATTACTGCTGGCAAAGTTTCTATACTCCTCCTTCAGTAGTCCAGCCCCAAACAAATCTTTCCTGCTGGAGTTGCCCAGCTGCATCATGTACTGCTGGTCTAGGCAGCAGCACTGCAGATTCTCTGAGTCTGTGAGAGGATGATGCTGGAGACTCAGGTGAACTGTGTGCAGCTGAGGGCTGTGGATTATGACTGGCTCAGCCACAGCTCAGGCCAAAGCCATTCATGGCCCTGTCAGCTGCAGCAGCCTGGCCTGGTATATAGAGGACAGGATCAGAGGTGGACCAGGCACCTTCTGTATCAACAGATAAGGTGAGCATGAACACTCCAAAAAGAGCAGATCCTGTGCCCTGGGCAAGACTCTGATCCAGGGAGAGTGATGGTGTAGGGACTTCTAGAGTTCCCCTGTGCATGCAAATGCTGATCTTTGTGAAATTGGGATATAACTTAACACAAACTCAAAAATGACTTAGACTGCAATAATTAACTGATCCTCTGGAAGGAAAATCATGAAAATGTATTGTTTTGGTGGCACTCATTCTTTCATTTCTCATTATTCCGTGATGGTACAGACTGCAGTCCCCCTGTCTGTGACACCTAGACTGTCTGCCTCCATCTTGGGAAAGATCTGAGTTGGAAAAGGCACACAAAAGTCACCCAGAGGGTGGAAGGTTTTGCCTATGCTGGGGAAGTGTCATTCATGCAGATTCTGCATCCATAATTCCTAATCTTCCTAGCTAGATGACCCTCATGTCATCTCATATTTTCCAGTCAGTCCTGCAGGGCAGATTTGAGCTTCCAAAATGGAGCTCTGGCCTCCTCATGGGCCTGAGCATGACTTGAGGGAGATGGTCCCTCAGGAGGGTCCTCAAGATGAAAATGAGGATGCTGTTGATGTAAAGGAAGAGATGGCCTGGAAGGTCAGCAGGAGATGCAATAAAGGCCAAGGTGAAAACCACAGGCAACAGACACCTTGAAAAGGAGGGATCTTGGGAGATTTCCAAGGGAATGGGGGAGGTTTCCTCTGCTCTGGACCGGCAACTTTTCCCTCCCTGACCACATCACATGTCTAGGTAGAATCCATGACTGGTGTCAAGGGCTCAGCTCCTGACCCATCTCTCTAGGAGACTTCATGCAACTGCCCAGGTAATCTGGGCTCTGGTTGTAGGCGTTTGGCTGGGTCTCGACCTGTGAAGTCTTTTCTCTTCTGGAGGAGGCAAGGCAACGAAGGTCATAACTCCAGGAGAGCAGGTTCCAGACACAGTCTATTAAGGAAGTACAGCACTTTTACAGAAGAGGAGAGTCTGAGAACAAAGAACCGGTGGTGTAACATGATAGTCCATAAAGATGGTCCAATTAGGAGTCACACAGTTTACCAAAGGGAGGAGGGAGAGAGGAGGATGATCAAAGCTCACCTGGGCAATGGCTGTCAGGGGGTCTGGTCACTTGGGAGTTTTCCCCCAAGCATGAATAATCCTGAGTGTGCAGTCAAGGATTTTACCATTCCTCAGCCTATGGAGCATATACCTCAGTGGCTTCTTTCTACATCCCCACACCTCCCCCCTTCCTTTTTTAAACTGTGAACTCATTGTTGAAACGCTCAGTAACAGCAACAGTGGCATTACAGCATGTGAGGTAGACTCCAGTAGGGAGGAAAAGCAATCTTAAAGTCTTTGGCAGCTTAGGAAGATATGAAGTTACAGTAGTATAGCAATGCATGAGGCAAACTTCATTAGTACATCTTAAAATTTCAGTAGTACAATATATAAAGTGAATTTCATTAGTGAAGTGATAAAAATTCAGTAGTAAAATGTAACAACCATATTATTAATAAGTGAGATCAGCTACAAATGCTTGTGCATTCCCTTTTTCCCCTTTAATAGATACTGACAGGGTTTTAACAATAAATTGTTGTTGCTGTTTATGCTCTAGCAGCTGTCTCTTGAAAAGATTATAAATGCATTGAAATCCTCAGAGGAGAAGAAATAACAGAAGTATACTAAGCACTCCACCAATGAACAGACTCTTTAACCAAGTGCTATCTGGTAACCAAGATGTTAACCAATCCCATATTTCTGAAGCTCCTTCATATTGTCTTATGTTAGTGACTATGTTTTCAAGGTGAGCGAGTTCTTGTGCAATTGAATCACTGTTATCACTGAGATCAAAACAACACATATTCTTTACTTCCTTGCAGCTCTTGTGATGTAACAATAGTAAATAATCAATTGCTGCTCTGTTGTCGAGAATTGCTTGTCTATGTTGTTTCTGTTCATCATTGAACATAGCTAAGGCAGTAGAGGAAGAGTTAATATTTTTTACCATAGCACAAGCCAATTTAGCAACCATCTTATAGGCTTCCACTGCTAAGCCTGGGATGCCTACAAGGGACAAGGTCAAGGCAGTGTATTCCACCTTGGACATGAGACGTACTGAATCATCCCAATCTTCATTAAGTGGTATAGATCTCCTATGAACCCTTTTTGCAGGATGGGAGATGACATGCTCATTTGAGAAGGAGGAAAGTTAATTGACTAAGACAATAGCAAGCACCATGAGCCATGTATGCTGAAATATAATTGAGAGTATATAATCCACAAGAGAAAAACCAGCCAGATGGCAAAGGAATACTTGCATCTCTATAACCAGTAGGCTCAATATTAGCACAATTAATGGAAGGATTACTTAAAGATCTACATTTTGCAGAACAGTATCGAATTTCCACACAGGTGTCGTTACTATTGAAGGCAACAGTGGGAGTGATTAACTCCCATACATTAGCAGGTTTGGTGGATTGGGGAGCACCCCAACTGTATGAATCTCAATAAGAGATATTCTTCTTAATATAAGAGGGTATAATCAAATCAGTTATTTCCTGTGCTGGACAAAAGACTGGCAGAAGGCATGAGGCTAAAACCATACCCATATGAACATCCTGACAAAGACAAATCTCAGAAGTATTTATGACTTCTGCCAAACAAACCCATATGCTATAATGCATGTGAGCATCTAAAGAAGTGGATGCAGCATGAGCAACCCTTGAGTTAGCAGTAATAGTAGCATACATTGAGAGATACAATGTCCCAGCTCCTGGCTGTGGATTCCATGCCATTGCAATCGCTTGGTCTGTAAGATTCTTGATGTCTCCCCAGGTGATTCTATGTGCACAAGGACGATGCTGTCTACCTCCTTGAGGGCACTGGTCATTCAGCAACAAATTCTCCATTTGTTGAGTCGGAGGCCTGTACATGAGGATGATTGTTCCTGGATGGTAACCACAGAGGCTTTTCTGCAGTTTCTGGGAAGACACAAGCAAATCCTCTGCCTTGGGTTAGCAATGGGTGTGGATCAAGGCATGTGTTAGTGGGTCCCTCCATCAAACTAGCAGCAGTGGAGTTGGGGGTGGCATTAGAGCATCCCAGTGCTTATGAATAGGAGAGAGATCTTCATCATCAAAAGTGAGCAAATTTAATGTAAGAAGGGTTTGTACAGTCAAATTTAAAGGAGAAGGTGAGGGTGTATCCCTCCCTTCTTTTCTAATTTGGAGTTTGAGTTTTCTATTAGCTCATTCAATGATTCCTTGACCTTGGGGATTATAGGGTATACCTGCAATGTGTTCAATATTGAAACTCTTTAGGAAGGTTTGAAAGGTAGAGGCAGCATAGCAAGGTCCATTGTCTGTTTTAATGGACCAAGGTACTCCGAAAGTGAAAAAAAGCTTGTTTTAAGAAGTTAATAGCATGTTTTGCTTTTTCTCCCATTAGTAAGGCAAACATTAGTAAGGCAAATATGACCTTTGAATATGTTTCAATAGCCACATGTATATTCGTTAATTTTCCAAAGGGAGCGTAATGAATAACATCCATTTCCCAGAGTTTATTAGGAGCAAGTCCATGTGACAGTGTGCCTTGGGGCTGTAATGGTCACAAGGGAAGTAAGGGACCACATTTTGGGCCACACTTTTGGCACACTTTCACTAGGAACTTGCAAGATGCCAGTGTCAGGTCAGGTAACAATCTATGTATGGCAGTCCCAGAGAGATGAAGCTTGGCATGCAGTTCTTTGGCCTATTGCAAAGGAGATAAATTAACAGTCATTATATGCTTTTCTACTTCCTCATTTCCTTGCACCACCATGTCTGGTAATTGAGTATGGGACTGGAGGTCCCAAGGGTGAATATACCAAGGGTGCTTTCTATCTTTTAGTAATAATTGTAGCTGCAACACTTGTTTATCTAAGAGTGGGTCTTGAGGCCTAAACAAAGCAAGAGGTAATTGCCTAGCAAGATGAACCACATACTTACTGTATGTAAATATATTTGTGGAAGATTCTTGATTTTGTAGTAACATTTTAATGAGAGCTCAAAGTTCTCCCAATTGAACTGAGCCTCCATAATGACCTCTTTTCCTTTGAGGATTTGATCCTTCAATGATATATCCCCAAATAGTTTTATTAGCATCTGTAAAGGCAGATCCATGTTAGGTATTGCTTGATTTTTTGGGAAGACTTGCCCACCAGCAGAAAAAGGAAAATTAAAAAGCATTTTAATTATCTGAGTCTGGATTAAGGATTACTTAGTTGTCCTGGGAAGACTGCTATTAAAGCATAATATAAAGGGTTGGTTAATTCCATACCTTCTAACTGAACCTTAGTAAAGGGCATAACAATAAGGTCAGATTCTGTGGCATATAAATGAACACATAAATTGTGTGTCTTTAGGCTAGTGATAGGATTGCATCTAAGATTGGAGTTATTTTATGGGTGGCACTCCAGGAAAAGTATACCCAGAAAAGACGTTGGGCTTCTTGTGCTAACATACCCACTGGTGCTTTACTAGGAATAATGTAGGCTTGTATAGGCACATTGCTTTTAAATCTGTTTACTTGCATTGCTGCATTTATTTTGAAACTAGGTTTAGCATCACTTTTGCTTCTGTTGAGAGAGGTTTAGGAGTTAATAGATCAGTTCTCTTTAACATTTGAAATAATGGGTCTAGTTCACTAGAGGACAGGTGGAGAAAAGAACATAGCCAGTTAATATTGCCACACAACTGTTGTAATTTAGTTAAAGTATACTTGTCCTTATTAAGTAACCTAGGTCTTTCAGGGGAAATCTTGTCCTGAATAGAATATCCTAGAAAAGTGAATGGTGGGACAGTTTGAAACTTGTCAGGTGCTACCTTTAGAACTGTCACCTGCAGGTTTGATATTAAAGACTCAATTGTCCTCTTTAAGGAAATTTGATTTGGGTGTGCTACCAGAACATCATCCATATAATGGATAATTAAGGCAGAATTTCTTAAGGGCTTATTAGCATGAGCTACATAATGTTGGCAAATAGTAGGGCTATTTTTCAATCCCTGAGGTAGCACTGTCCATTGATATCTATCAGTAGGATGATTATTATTGGGTGCTGGTACCATAAAGGCAATGTATGGGCGGTCCTCTGGATGCAGAGGAATGGGAAAAAAATCTTTTATGTCTAAAATAGAGATATAATAATTTTGAGGATGGGGAAGTCCAGGCTGTAAAGTTCCCATCTTTAACATGTGCTTATTAATTGCTCTCAGGTCATGTAAAAGTCTCCATTTGGTTTTATCTCTTTTATGAATAACAAATACTGGGGTATTATGTGGACTAAAGGTTGATTCTATATGGCCCAGTGTTAGCTGTTCCTGAACTAAGAGTCGTAGCTCTCGTAACTTTTGTTCTGGTAAAGGCACTGTTCTACCCATATTGTTTGTGTAGTATCCCATTGCAATTGAATTGGGTCAGGTTTGAGAGGCAGAACAGTGGCCCCTAGAATTGGAGGTGCTTCCATGAGGTTCCTGTCTTATCATGGATTATAATGTCATCATAAAATGCTTGGTCATCAGTTGTTAAAACTGCATCCATGTCTTCCAAAATATCTCTACCCCATAAATTATTTGCTAAGTTGATAACTATCAAGGGAGTGACCGTTCCTGTCTCTCCATTAGTTTTCTCCCAGGTATCTGGCTTGGAGGGCTTTTTGGGTGGCTAACGCCCTCCAGTGTCTGAGACTACAGGTCCTTCTATTAACTTCCAAGGCATTTGTTTAGCTTCCTCTGACCAGATGATTGAAACATCAGCTCCAGTGTCTATAATTCCCTTGAAGGTTTTTCCATCTAACTTTAATTCCAAATGAGCTTTGTTCTGGCTTATGGGGAGAGTCCACATTATATGATGATGGAAGGACCCCTCTTACTTTGGGACCTGAGAGTTGCCCACTTTCCCGTTTAAAGATACCTTGTTAGTGTCAGTCTTGGAGTGGCATTCCCATGCCCAATGAAATCCCCTTTTGCATTTACAACAAACTGATAAAGGCTTTTTTGGTGGGCATGATTTGGATGGTCACTGCTGATCCCAGTGTCCTAATCCTCCACAAATTTGACAATTAATGTTTTGAAATCCCCTACAGGTTTATTAGGTGAAGTAGCAACCTATAGATTAGCAGAGAGTGCCTCTGCCAATAATGATGCCTAATTAGACTGGGTACTAATATCTCAGCAGGAAAGAACCCAGTCCTCTATGGGAGGATTGAGGGAACAGCTAATTGCTTTCTTACACTCACTAGTACAGCCTTCATACATCGATTCCTCTAGGAGAGCTTCTGCTGCTTGCTGGTATTGCACTTTGCATTCCACTGATTCCGTGCATCTAGCAACAAACTCTGAAAAAGATTTATTAGCCTTTTGTACTAGTTTTGGTAACGGCACATCACGTTTGGATGGTAGCTTCTTAAAAGCTTTCAAGGCACATAACCGGACTTGGTCAAAGTATTGAATTGATCCCTGTGCTTGAACCATAGGAGAACTGTAAACTCCTATACCTCATAAACACTCAGCATCTATTGGCACTCCTGCATTCTGATTTCTCTCTGCCTGCTGTTCACATTCATCATAATAAGTTGCTTTCCACAAGAGAAAATCTCCGGGAGAAAGAACAACACAGGTCAATTGTATATAGTCAGCTGGACAGTTAAGATGTAAAGAAATTTGTTCCAGCATCTGGTCAAACCATGGACTGAAGACCGTCATCCTTAGCAGCTTGTCATAAGGCTTTAAAGGTTTCTTGAGGACGAGGTCTCCAAATCATTAGAGTAACTGGCATAGGATTCATATTAACAGGAAAAGCTACTACAAGCTCATTTGCTCCAGAAAAATTGGAGTGTCTGGCACAATCTCTTTGGTTCCATAAAGCAGTGAAGTGTGGCAGCCATGGGCTATTTGGGTCCCTGGTGGAATTTGTTTGGGGAGAAAAATGTCGCCCATTGGCCACTAGATGGCGCTCCAAGCTCAGTAGAAATTTCTTGGTGTGCTCTAGGCCACTGGGCTGTGGCTTTGACCATATGGTCTTTTGTTTGGATTCCTGTGGAAACTTATGGCTGCCTTGAGGGAGGAGATCCCTCTCCCCTTATCTCCTCAGTGCTCAGCTTTCCCCCACCTTCCCCCACACCAGGTAAGGCCTTGGTGCCAGCCTGTATTGGGATGGCTGTAGTGAGGTGAGGTCAGACCTGTAAATTTACTTTGCTAAGAGTTAGGAGAATCATCAAAAGAAAAAGTTATAGCCCCCAGAGGAGCAGCAGCAGGTGTAATGAGAGTTGCGTTTTCATATTCCCTTGTCTCTTCCTATTCTTCCACTTCACCACAGGGAGCCAGAGATTTGGAATTCTGGCTCTCACACTCTCCCTGGGTTGAGTAAACCCATGGGAGTGGCAACTGCCTGCTCAATGTCTGAGCTGATTTGAGAGATTGCTAAAAGGCATCTGCTTTCTCTTTCTGTATGAGGCTGCCAGCAAGACTTGTAAAGCCAGCATTTTGCCCAAAATTAGGAGGCATATCTTGGTTCTGCATTCTTACAGTTAAAATCTCATTAAAACGAGGGAACTCAGGTCCTGGCAGTCCTTGCAAAGATGCTAATATAGCAACAATTGGGAAAAATTTCAATGGTAACTTCCTATCACCCTGCACTTCTGTGCTGTGACCAAGAGCAATAATACCCTTCCAAAAGTCTGGGTCCCACAAATTATCATCGGTCATAGATAGTAACAATTTTATCACTACTTCCCAAATCTGTTGCACTTATCTCTCTTCCACATTGATGAGCCTGCTCTTAACTAGGGCACATAATGCTTTCACCTGAGATTCTTTCAACCATGAGGGGATGGTACCCATGTTAGGAGAGGCACTTACCCAGTTGATGATTTCTTGGAGCCTAAGGGGGAATTCACAGGAGTATCTCCAAGAAGAATGTGAGTTGATTGATTTACAACTCACGGGTTATCTGAAGTGGTAGTACTGCAAACTTTGAGGGTCGAGAGGACAGAGATGAACTATTCTCAATTCAGAGATAGTTGGGGCTCAGGACACAGGCTTCTCCAAGAAGGACAACATGGTTGGACACCATTTGTTGTAGCCATTTGATTCGGTCTTGACCTGTGGGGTCCTTTCCCTTCTGGAAGGGGCAAGGCAATGGAGGCCATGACTCTGGGAGAGCAGGTAATAGACACAGTCTCAAATTTATTAAGGAAATACAGAACTTTTATAGAAGAGGGGAGTCTGAGAACAAAGAACAGGTGGTATAACATGATAATCTGTAAGGATGGTCAAATTAGGAGACACACAGTTTTGCAAAGGGAGGAGGGAGAGAGAAGGACAGTGAAACTCACCTGGGGCAATGACCATTGACAGGACTGGTCACTTGGGAGTTTCCCCCCAAGCACGAATATCCCTGAGTGTACAGTCAAGTATTTTACCATTCCTCAGCCTATGGAGCACATACCCCAGTGGCTTCTTTCTACATCCCCACAGGCTCTTGCCCCCATGCTCCACCATTGATCTACAACCACAACACACATTTGAAATAGTTTCATAAAAATATGAGGTATCAATTCCTGCAATATTATAAATGCATGTAAAATTAACAAGTTACCATGAAGAGAAATAACAACTGAGACATTGATTACTGCAAATAAAAAAATCAAGAAATCAGGGAAGGGACCTCTCACGACAGCAGATGGCTCAGCAATCTCCTATAATTCTAAGCCTAGATGGACCCTGATGGACTTCAAGATGCTGACAGGAGAGTCCAGATGATTCCAGGTAGCAGGAAAGGAGCAGCCACCAGAGAAGGCTGAGCCATCTAAAAACTCAACAAGTCCTCTTGGAAGTGAGGCCCCAAGGCCAGACACTGCCCAAGACTGGGAAAGCAGAGGGAAGATGCAGAGAATCACACAACAGACACCCACAGGCAGGAGCCTCTAAGAAATAGGTAAAGGGGCAGGAAAACCTGAACTGTAATTGGCAACTGGCTGGCCTGGACACTGGGAGAGTAACCAACCCCAGGCCTCCCTGTCATGGGGGAGCCTCCAAACTCCTGGGCATTCTACCTTCAGGATCTCAGAAGCATCTCACAAAAAAGAGCGCCAAAATTCAGCAGGGGGAAAGGGAAAGGACCAATTATGAATTATACCAGAGTTTTCCATTCTTTTTCGAAAAGACCTGGAAAAGCCTAGCCCAGGGCTGGGGTGGAGCTAAGAGGAGGAGCCCTGTCCAGTAACTTGGAGGCCCTGAGCTTAATCTAGCATCTCCCAAGAAAGACAAAAATCAAGCCACAGGACCAGGAATCATTCTCACATTTTACCAACACAGGATCAAAGGCCTGGTCTCAGAAGCTCCTCTGACCCAGTAAGTTGGGTTCTGCTCTCAAGAATACAGTGTGAGGCACACTGAAAGTACAAGAAGCAGTGTGAAGAGACTATGCAGTATCAGAATCAGAACCAGAATCAGCAGGAATGATGGATCCTCACACAGGAAAGTGAAGATTCTGTGCTAAGAACTCTATGAATGAGAAAAGCCCTTTTACCTGATACCCCCTCCACCATTGCCTGTCTCTCTACTTCACTGTAAAGATCATGGAAACAGCTGCCCATGGTCACCATGCTCAAAACTTGCTCTCAGTTCTGTTCCAGGCTTCTCCATTCAAGTTGCTACCAGATGGTCTCACTGAATCTCCTGCTCAAGGTCACCTGACACACACACATTGCACAGTCCAGTGGTCACACTCCATCCTTATCCTAATAGACCAGCCAATGTTACTCAGCACCTCAGCCACACCCTCTTCCTCCATGCACTTTCATCCTGATCTTCAAGACATAAAGCTTTCTTTGCTCCTCCTCCACACCACTACTTCTCAACCATCTTCCTGGTTCCTCCTTCTCCAGAACTCATGCCCTGGGCATCTACTCTGTGCAGCACTCATTGCAATGATTATCAGAGCTCAGTCCCCACTGCACACTTCACCATGAATCCCAGCCTCAAACATCCTCGGGCCTCTTGACAACCACACTACAAGTCTAATGCACATGTCCAGCCCAAAACGTCCAGAGCTACATTCCTCTTCTCCTCCACAAGACCACTCTTCACAGTCTTGTCTATCAGGACAAATGGCAACTCCATCCTTTTAGTTTTTCACAACAAGATCTCAGCACCATCTTGACACTCCTTCTCTCTCATCCCTTGACCTAACCACCAAACTGCATTTAACTTCTATATCCAAAAACGGAAACTCTCTGCTTCCTCCACTTTAGCCATCATGAACCAAGAAAACCACAATGAATAGGCTGGATGTTGGCAGTGACCTCCTAACTCTTTCCTCTCCTGTCTTTGTCATGCTGAATGAACCTATTTCTTTGTCAAATTACCAACAGGCTTTGGATGTTTGCTCATAGGCACTGTGAGCAATATTACAGTGATCTTGGGAGTGCAGCTACCTTTATCAATTGGTGACACCATTCCCCTTGAGTACGGACCCAACACAGTGACTGCTGGGTCATTAGTAGTTCTATTTTTAATTACCTTGAGAATCTCCAAATTGTTTCCATGAAGGCTATACCACTCTCCATTCCCATAAAAAGTGACAGCAGATTCTTTTCCTCCACACCCTTTCCAACACATGCCATTGGTGTCTCTCTTATGTTATCCATCCTAGCAGATGTGAGGTGGAAACTCATAGTGGTTTTGATATACATTTCTCTGATGTTTAAGATTACTGTAGATATTTTCAAGTATCCATTGGCCATTTGGAGACCTCCATTGAAGAATTGAATATCCAGGCACTTTCTGAATTTTTTAATCAGATATTCAGGGTGCTTTGGTTGTTGCTGCTATTGAATTATGAGAGTTCCTCTTTTATTTTGAATATTGGCAAATTATCAGACATGTGCTTTTCAAATATTTTCTCCCAATCTTTAGGCTGTCTTTCAATTTTGCTGTTTTTGTTGCTGCATAGAAAGTTCTTAGTTTGATGTAATCACATTTATTTATACTTATATTTTTTTGTATACTGAGAATTTGCTGTGGTATCTTAAAACACCACTGCAAAGACCAATATCAAGAAGACTTTTCCCAGTATTTTCTTCTAGAAATATTATGGTTTTGGTTCTCACATTTATGACTTTTATCTATTTTGTGTATGACAAGGGTTCAATTTCACTAATTTATATCTGAAAATTGGTTTTTCCCAGCACTATTTATCGAAAAGACTAACCTTTGCACATTGTGTGTTCTTCATTCCTTCAACAAAAATTCGTTGACCATAAATGTGTGTTTTCCTGGACACTACTCTGTTCCATAGGTCTATGGTCTGTTTGTATGACAGTATCAAGCAATTTAGATTACTAAACATTTGAAAATTTAGATAACATTGAGAAATGTCATGTCTACAACCTTCTTATTTCAATATTTAATGACTTCTGAAAGTCATTTGTAGTTCCATATGCATTTTAGAAGTATTTTTCTATTTCTGTGAAGATTACCACTGGTGCCTTGATATGCACTATATTGAATATTTATATTCTGTTGGGGAGCATAGATATTTAGCAATGTTAAATCTTCTGATCCATGAACATGAGGTATCTTTCTATTTATTTCTGTCTTCTTAAATTTCTTTCATTAGAGTTTTCTTCTTTCAATTGGACAGGTCTTCCACCTAATTGGTAAATTGAATTCTAAAGATTCATTTTTTCTAATGCTATTTTAAGTATAACAACTTATTGATTTATATTTTGGATAGGTTGTTATCCATGTACAGAAATGCAACTAGCTTTATAGTGATTTTGTAGGTAATATCATTTAAATTCAGACTACTCAAAATATGTGACCTCTCAGGCAGAGAGGACCCAGGGAAGTTCAGGGTTTAAGGACAAACCAGCTGGGGCAACAAAGACTCCCTGACCAACGGCCTGACCAGAGGTTTGTACTCAAGCCTGAAGCATTCCTTAGTGAAACTATAGTGCTGCTGACAGCAATAATTGGACATATCCTCCACCTGAGGCTGCTGCTGCTGACAGTGAATTCTGTCCCTGACACATTGCCACTGAGCATCCACGGGATCCTAGCTGCCTACGTGGATGCCCAGCAGAGAAACAGCTTGGGAGCTTGTCCTGGCTTCTATTTGTGCCAGGCCAGATAGTCCTTCTGTTTGGATAAGAGACTCTGGTTGGACTTGCAGCTGATGGCAACCATCTGTCCTGCATATGCAGTCAGGGGGCCAAGAGACTGGGTCATCCTGATGTCCCTACACGCACACAGGAACCTTCAATTAGAATGAACAATGATCACACACACACACACATATACACACACACACTTCATCATATATACTTTGAAATATCATATAAGCGTTCATTTTCTAGGGGTGCTGTGAGTCAGCATATAATTAGGTCCATATGGGAAGTACTCATTATTTCTCACTAGATCTTTAAATTTTCTTTTGAAATCTACAAACATGTTATTCTAAAGGCCTTTAAATACTTACATTTCTCACCAGAAAGCCAGAGACATAGGAACATGTACATGTGGCCCTGGCACAGCATCCTACTGCCCCTGCCTGCCTGATGCAGCTCAGGTTCCTTTGCAAAGTCCTCCTTTATGAAATGTCTGCAGCTGGGATGGGTATGCAGGGGCCTCTGCAAAGCCATCAACAAACAGGGACACAAATTACCAGGACTGTGTGTTCTGAGCATAGCCCTCAAAACTAAAAAGCCTGAGTGATACTGAGAGAAAACTGTGCCTTGCTAATTTTCCATAATATTAGTGTCTTACCCATTAAAAACATAAAACTAAATTTATACTTATAAAACAGATCAGCCTTCCCAGGGCTGAGGCTATGGAGAATTCGCAGGTTCTCCTCACCCTCTTGTAGGCAAGAAGTGGGACCTCTTCGTACAAAATGAAATGAGAGAAACCTGAAGGTGAGCCATCTCTGTGTCCACAGGGTCCTGTGCTTTCTGCTCTCCACATTGTGGTTCTATAGCTCCAAGAACACAGCTCACCCCCCTGTGCAACTTCATGACACAAACACTCAAACCCAGAGAGAACCTCCGAAACCAGCTGTTACACCTGGGAGCCAGGGAATAGGCCAGAGCAGAAATGTCTAACCTGGTCACTCGCTGAGTTCAGGCAGAGCTGAGGCCAAAACCTGGTGTTGAGGGTTAAGGTTATGTCCATTCTCCTCTAGTCCAGAGTCTAGCAAAACAGCAGAGGAAAAGAGGGCCAACATAAATGAATTATTATAAAGACTCAATTATTTCACTAGTTGTTTTATGTTGGGGCTTCTCAATTCTTCATATGATGTAAGTGTGAAGTGAATAAATATATTTCTCTCCCCACTGCTCTTGAAACAGTTTGAAGCTTATCTTGTAATCTTCTCCTTTAATTAAGAAATAACACAACTTGTGCCTTTTATCCCATATGTGTATGTGAACTTAAACATGACACCTCTTCCATGAGAGAAGAGGTCACTCCAGAGCAGTGCTTCATAAGGTTATGTGGCTTCGTGGTGCCCAGGCTCACACCACCTAGTGTGCTACAGCTTTACCCACCTTAATATGTTAAGAGCAATAAAAAAAAGTCCCCCTAATGGCAGAATGGGCAGCAAGACCAGAGTCTACTGCAGGATCCAGAGTCCACCAGGAGCAATGCCCATATACTCTGCAGATCAGGTGAATGATCCAGGCATGGTACTGACACCTTTCCATGCAGACTGAGCTCTCTGAGCAGCTGTTGGATCTGAAATTGACCTTGAAACAGTGGTACTCACTGCTGCCCTCTACCCGTCAGGCTCACACACTACACACTACCAGGAAAGGCTCTCTGATGCCTTCCTTCTTTTGAGGACCTACTATGATCCTGAGCTAAGATGCACAGCTGCTTCAGTATCTCAGTGTATAGGCAAATTCAACTCCTTGCGTGTCCTTTCTATTCATCCTACATATAGGAAACAGGCTAACGCAGAACATTGTGCAGACAGCGTCACACACAGGCTGCTCTGTGCACAGCAGCAGTTTGTTGCCTGCTGCTAAGATGCTCTTTAACTGCAAGCCTATGAAGCTGCTCCCAACCCCTTCTGCATCATTCCCCAACCCCTGCACTTTCCCCTGGTGACCAAAACAGGAAAATTCACAGACTGAAGGAACTTTCAAATACTGCATTGCCATACTGCAAACCAGTCCCGATTGACATATCTTTATTTTCAAAATATATCCTGTATTTTTTTTAAATTTTGACATTTTTGTATTGAAATATCATGGCATACCATTTAACTTTTTTAATATTTCATTAATATATATTTCATAGAAATACCCACACTGGGGACCTCCTTAAACTTGAACCTCAAAGCAAATGCCTCCCTGGTCTCAGCCTTCTCTGGAGCATGTACCCTGATGCCAGAAACACAGGTCTTCATGAAGAGGAGACTGGTGTGGGACCAGCCTCCTCCACATGGAAGAGGCTTCCCCAGCAGAGAGATTCTGATGGTTGAAGCCCTTCAACCCAGACTCCTCAGGAAAGAGTTCCAGGGCTCTGAGTAATGCCAGAACAATAAGGAACAAAGAAGGAAGGGGAAATTGCACCTGGTTCTGCAAGACAAGGTCAAGTTCCTGAGAGGGGTGAAAACTCAGCACACTGGAAGTTCAGACAGAAACCCAGGCAGCAGGCTTCAGAGACAGGAACCTGCTAAGAAACACCACCAGACGGCAGCAGGAATCAGGGCTGTTCACTGCAGCCATCTTCAGAGATCAACAACATACAAGATATGAGGCTGAGCTCAGTGGAGAGGCCTGCTTAGAATGTGGGAGACTCTGGGTTTAATTCCCAGCTCCAAAAAAATGGGAAAAAAAATCCCATGACCATCTCCATCCAAACAAGTCTTCTCTGGACCTCAGACACAGATCCTGTCATCAGGAGTCCAGAGGCCCAGGGTGGGAACCACAGATGTGGACCTTGGAACAGGACAATGAACTTCTAAGTGAAATGGGAAACCTTCAAAGAGTTTACACAAGGGAGCGATAAAATTTGCTTTAGGTGTTTTGTCTTGTATTTGGTTGGTTGTTTGCAGTACTGGGAATTGAACCCAGGGCACACCACTACTGAGTTTCATTCCCAGTCCTTTTTTCCTTCCTTATTTATTTATTTTCATTTTGAGACATGGTCTCACTAAGTTCCCTGGTTGGTCTTGAACCTGTGATCCTTCCATCTCAGACTCCTGAGTAGCTGGGATCATAGGTATGCACAAACAAACCTGGTTGTTTTTTCTTGTTTGTTTCTTATTTTTTTAAGATGACTCTGGTCACTTTGTATAGGAGAATGACAATTCTCCAAGGGAAAACTCATTGGCCATCCACCATACTCTGTTGGCTTGTTTCCTATGAAACTGGATCCAACCAACAAAAATTGGTGCATACTAAGAATGTGTTACATGCCCAGGTACTAAGCTACATAATTCACATATGTCACTTTAATTACTCCTCATGCATCCCATATTTCAAATGAGAAACTGAGAGTTGGGGAAAGTTAGCTAATGTCGCACACAATTCTTAAGACACACAGGCAAGATTCTCATCCTCTCTGGGTGGGTATTACATCAACCACGCCACATGCCTTCTCCAGCTGGGAAGAAAACTGCTGGTCAGATGAGGCCACTGGCCAGCCTCAAGGAAAGCTAGCTGCCTAGTTTCCATGAAGACATCTGCATGTGGCATCAGGATGAATCCCCTGAGATCTGAAATAGCACCAAGGGGCTGTGAACCTACAGGTCTGTGGTGGGAATCCATAGGTGAATTCACCAAGACTGATGCCTGGGAGACCAGTTTGGGCAGCCCCTGCATAGTTTGTCCAGCTGATTCCCAGGCTGTGCATCAGCTTCTCCAACTGTTGTTCTCTGTGCACATTCTCCTCTTGTCCCAGGAGGGGTTATGTAACCTGGGTTCTATAAATTCGCTCTGAAGGTGCTATTTATAATGTTACACAACTTACCACCTAGTTTGTGCTCTGCAATTCCCAGAGAGAATTTCTTCAACTTTACAACAGGGTAAACATTCACTGAGGAATTGGAAATTCCCCATAGGGATAGGTTGGTAACTAATACAATATTTTGTTTTTATTGCTTCCAAGAATCTCAGAGAAAGCTTCTATATGGCATACCAAAACTATTTCCTTAATTTTAAATGAGGTTTAGTGAAGTACAAATTACATTCCATATAAGGGTCATAATTGTTAGTAAATATTTCTGAGTTTTGCCAAATGCGCAGATAAGTATCCACAACCAGAGTCCAGGTACAGGACAGATCCAGTCCCCTAGGAAGTTCCTTGGGGACCTCTAAAGTCTACCATGCCTCACCCCAACTCCTTGTAAACACTGATTGTTTTCCTGATCCTTTAACTTGCCTCTTCCAGGATGCCCTAACATGCAGGGCTTCTGTGCATGGCTTTGAGTCTGTTTGCTCACTTAGCCTGATGAACTGAGAACCCTCTGTATTGTGTTGTATCAGGAATTCACGTTCCATTGCTGATTAGTCTCCATTCTCAGACAAACCAGTTTCCTTATCTAGTTACTGGTACCAAAAGTTTCATCCTTGTCCCTGAAAGCAGTGTGATAATAAGGACAAAGTTTTAAGAAAAAGTAAAAAGTTTCACTGCTTTGGTAGGAAAAGAGAAACACAGGACTCCAAGTCCCAGAGGATGGATTCTCAACAAAAGGAGAACCATGGACTCTTAAAGAAGGCATTCAAAGTTCACACTCCAGCTGTGACCTGTCAGGGTTATAAATCACTTGCAGCCTTGAGAAATACCTATTTCTTAGGTCTTCCAGTGTGTAGAGGAGTGACAGAGGATTGGAGAGCAGTGACTGAGATTGGGAGTCTCTGATGCCCTCATGGCTGTGGCATGCCCAGTGCCTGGGAATGTTTCTGTGCAAGTGTGCAGGATGCTTAGCTGCAGTGGCAATGCTCTGCATGAGGAGACTCTAGGCAAGAGTCCTATAAGCTCTGACCTTGATCTCAGGCACACACCTACCAGCAAGGAAGGAACTTTTATGCTAGACAACCACAATGTTTCACAATCTCCACTTCTCCAGTTCCTGCCCACCTTATAGTAACTTTTAACAATGGGTTTTCTTGAGAGCTACACAGAGTTCCTAACATTGCACTTTGCAACTGTGGATTATAACTGTGGAAAAGCTACATAGATGTCCTAGTTTCTGTAACTTTCTTGAATGCAAAGAATAATGGTTGCGTAGTCTTAACCTGATGAGACATATGTAAATCGATTGCTGGCATAACTCTTTAGATCTGCAACTCCATCAGAGAGCAGAGCTCCAATGATCCCAGTTTAATCTTCTAGATCCATGCCTGTGAATCTTTATTTTCCAATCCCCCTTTGCCCCTCACCAGACCTGAGAGTTTGGTTACTTGGGACAGAACAGTGGGTGTCCTGTATGGATCCAGACACAGGGGAAGTTTCTTTAGCCATTAGTAGAGGAGACACTCCTGGACATGTTCCATATAAGTCAAACAAATACTTAAAGGTATTGAGGTTGGGGGAGCAAGTCAGAGTAAGGTGTAAAATATGGGAAATACAGAATCCAAAGAAAGGGATCATTATGTGTCTGTCCTTAGAGATATACTTAGGAAGAGTGGTAGTTCTGTTAGATGGAACACAGCTGTTACAATTTTTAAACTATATTACTGAAATTTGTCCCTGATTTCCTACAGAGGAGTGCTAAATGTAAAGACATGGGCTACTAGCACGTTTCTTAAAGTTATACTTAAGGAAAGCAAGAGGAACAAGGAAAGAAAAAATGGGCTCTCCAGAGAGAATATAAACTATAACACCGTGCTTTACAAGAGTAGTCTTCCAAGAAAACAATGATTACAGCAGTTTTCCTTTCCTCTTAGTTTCTGCTGGATCTCTATCTCTCCTAGGCTTATATTTAAAAATGTAAATTATAGAATCTGCAAGATTTACAAGACTAATGAAGATCAGTTAAGGCAATAAGAAAAAAGTGTTCATTTTTAAATTCAAGCTGCTTGGCTGCCTATCTTATAAGTTTCAGTCAGTTTTCTGAACCAGTTCCTCCCTAATACTACAGCACGAAAAGAGAAAAGTGGAAATATTCTGAATGTACAAGCTTTCTTTTGCTAAAATTTCTTATTTTTTTTCCTGAGGACCTCACAGACGTTCACATTATTTAGATATCTCAACTGACTCTTAGCTGAGCTAAAAGTACACTCTGACCTATGAAGATATTAGTTTTGCAGCCATGTAAATTTTTTTAGAAAACTCCTATTTTTTAAAAATTCTACATGTTAATTTAATTTTTCTGATCCATATTATTTTATCTAACTATTTTGTATTTTTTATTATTATTTTTATTTTTTCACAATTCATTCTGATTCTTGGTACACATATGCGGTACAAATTTTCATTTCTAGGGTAGTGCATGATGTATATTCACATCATTATTGTTAATCATACATGTACATAGAGTAACGATGGCTGTCTCATTCCACCATTTGTCATACCACCACCGCTCCCCCTCTCATTTCCCTCTACATAATCTAAAGTTCCTCCATTCTTCTCTCATAACCACCCCCAACCAGATTTTATTTTTTAAAATTAATTTGTTTTGTTTCATTGTACAAAAATGGAGTACAGCTACTGTTTCTCTGGTTGCACACAAAGTAGAGTCATACCATTTGTGTAATCATACCTGTACATAGGATGATGATGTTTGTCTCATTCTATTATTATTCTTACCCCCCACCTTCTTCCTACCCCTCTTTTACCTCTATGAAATCCATCTTTCCTCGATTCTTGCCTCCCTTCCACCCAGCATTATGTATCATTATCCACTTATCACAGAGGTCATTTGGTTTGACCTTTGGTTTTTTGGATTGCTAATCTCACTCAGCATGACCATCTCCAACTCCATCCATTAACCTGCTAATGCCATAATTTTATTCTTCTTTATGGCTGAATAATATTTCATTGTGTATATATACCACAGCTTCTTTATCAATTCATCTATTGAAGGGAATTTAGGTTGCTTCCACAATCAAGCTATGGTGAATTGAGCAGCTATGAATATTGATGTGGCTGCATCACTGTAGTATGCTGATTTTAAGTCCTTTGGGTATAGGGCAAGGAGTGGGATAGCTGGGTCAAATGGTGGATCCATTCCAGGTTTTCTGAGGAATCTCTACACCCCTTTCCAGAGTGGCTGCACTAAGTTGAAACCCCACCAGCAATGTGTGAGTGTACCTTTTTCCCCACATCCTCTCCAACATCTGTTGTTGCTAGTATTCTTGATAATAGACATTCTAATTGGGGTGAGATGAAATCTTAAGGCGGTTTTGCTTAGCATTTCTCTTATTACTATAGATATTGAACATTTTTTCATATATCTGTTGATTGCATATAGATCCTCTAATGTAAAGTGTCTGCTCATTTCCTTAGTCCATTTATTGATTGAGTTATTTGTATTCTTGGGGTAAAGTTTCTTGAATTCTTTATAGATTCTGCAAACTAGTGCTCTATCTGAAGTGTGTGTGGCAAAGATTTTCTCCCACTCTGTAGGATCTCTCTTCACATTGCTGATTGTTTCCTTTGCTGAGAAAAAGGTTTTTAGTTTGAACCTATCCCAATTATTGATCCCTGCTTTCATTTCTTGTGCTATTCAAGTCATGCAAAGGAAAACTGGCACTAAGTCCACATGATGAAGATTTGGACCACCTTTTTCTTCTATTAGATACAGGGTCTCTGATCTAATTCCTAGCTCCTTGATACATTTTGAGTTGAGTTTTGTGCAGGGTGAGATATAGGAGCTTACTTTCATTTTGCTGCGTATGGATTTCCAGTTTTCCCAACAATATTTGTTGAAGAGGCTATCTTCTCTCCATTGAATGTTTTTGACTCCTTTGTCTAGTATGAGAAAAATGTATTTATGTGGGTTTGTCTCTACACCCTCTGTTCTGAATGATTGATCTACCTGCCTATTTTGGTGCCAATACCATGCCATTTTTGTTATTATTGCTTTGTAGTATAGTTAAAGGTCTGGGATTGTGAAACCCCCTGTTTCTCTCATCTTGCTAAAAATTGCTTTAACTATTCTGGGTCTCTTATTCCTCTACATGAATTTCATGATTGCTTGCTCTATTTCTCTGAGGTCTGTCTTCGGGATTTTAATTGGAATTGAATTGAATTTTTATAGCAATTTTGATGGTATGGACATTTGGACAATATTAATTCTGCCTATCCAAGAACATGGGAGATCTTTCCATCTTCTCAGATGCTCTTTAACTTCTTTCTTTAGTGTTCTGTAGTTCTCAGTGTAGAGGTCTTTCACCTGTTTTGTTAGATTGACTCCCAGGTATTTTGTTTTTTAGAGGCTATTATGAATGGGGTAGTTTTCCTAATTTCTCTCTCAGAGGATTCATCACTTATGAATAAAAATGCATTAGATTTATGAGCATTAACTTTATGTCCTACAACTTTACTGAATTCATTTATGAGTTCCAGAAGTCTTCTGGTGGAATTTTCTGGCTCCTCTAAATATAGAATCATGTCATCAGCAAATAGGGATAGTTTGAGCTCTTCTTTTCCTATTCGTATCCCTTTAATTTCTATGGTCTGTCTAATTGCTCTGGCTAGAGTTTCAATGACAATGCTGAATCAAAGTGGTGAAAGAGGGCATCCCTGCCTTGTTCCAGTTCTCAGGGGGAATGCTTTCAATTATTCTCCATTTAGAATGATGTTAGCTGTGGGCTTAGCATAAATAACCTTTACAATGTTAAGGAACGTTCCTGCTATCCCTATTTTTTCTAGTGTTTTGCGCATGAATGGATGCTGTATTTTATCAAATGCCTTTTCTGCAGCAATTGAAATAATCATGTGATTCTTAACTTTAAGCCTGTTGATGTGGTGAATTACATTTATTGATTTCCAGATGTTGAAACAAACTTGCATCCCTGGGATGAAACCCAATTGATCATGGTGCACTATCTTTTCAATATGCTTTTGTGTGCCATTCGCCAAAATTCTATTAAGAATTTTTCATCTATGTTCATTAGGGATATTGGTCTCAAATTTTTTTTTTCTTGATGTGTTTTTGTCTGCTTTTGGCATGAGGGTGATATTAGCTTCATAGAATGAGTTCGGAAGTGTTTTCTCCTCTATTTCATGGAATACTTTGGGGAGTATTGGAATGAGCTCTTCTTTGAAGAGCTTCTTTGAAGGTCTTGTAGAACTTGGCTGTGAATCCATCTGGTGCTGAACTGTTCTTTGTTGGTAGGCTTTTGATGACATCTTCTCTTTCATTGCTTGAAATTGATCTACTTAAATTATGTATGTCTCCAGATTCAGTTTAGTTGGCTTATATGCCTCTAGGAACCTTTTGATGTCCTCAAGATTTTCTATTTTGTTGGAGTATAAATTTTCAAAATAGCTTCTAGTTATGTTTTGTATTTAAATATTTGTTGTGATATTTCCATTTTCATCACTAATTTTAGTAATTTGAGTTTCTCTCTCCTTCTCTTCATTGGTGTGGCTAAGGGTTTATCAATTATGTTTATTTTTTTCAAAGAAACAACTTATTGTTTTGTCAATTTTTTGAATAGTTTCTTTTGTTTCAATTTCAATGACTTCAGCTCTGATTTTAATTAATTCCTCTCTTCTACTATTTTTTCTGTTAATCTGTTCTTCTTTTTCTATGGCTTTGAGCTGTAATGTGAGGTCATTTATTTGTTGACTTTTCATTCCTTTACTGAATGCACTCCATGCAATGAATTTTCCTCATCACATTGTTTCCAAAGTATCCCAGAGATTTTGATATGTTGTATTTTTGTTCTTGTTCACCTCTAAGAATTTTTTTATTTCCCCCCTAATGTCTTCTGCTGTCCATGCATCATTCAATAGCATACTATTTATTTTCCAGGTGCTGGAGTAGTTTCTGTTTTTTATTTTATCATTGATTTCTTATTTCATTCCATTATGGTCTGATAGTATATGAGGTAGTATCTCTATCTTTTTGCATTTGCTAAGAGTATCTTTGTGGCATAACATATGGTCTATTTTAGAGAAGGATCTATGAGCTGCTGAGAGAAAAGTGCATTCACTTATTGATGGATGGCATATTCTATATAGGTCTGTTAAGTGTAAGTTGGCAATTGTATTATTGAGTTCTATGGTTTCTTTGTTCAATTTTTGCTTGGAAGATCTGTCCAATGGTGAGAGAGGTATGTTAAAGTCACCCAGTATTATTGTGTTGTGGTCTATTTGGCTCCTGGAATTAAGAGGGGTTTGATTGACATTCATGGATGCATCATTGTTTGGGGCATACATATTTATGATTGCTATGTCTTGCTGATTTATGTTTCCCTTAAGCAGTATGAAATGTCCTTCTTTATCCCTTCTAACTAATGTTGGCTTGAAGTCCACTTTATCTGATATGAGAATGGAAACCCCTGCTTTTATACTGAGTCCATGTGCATCATAGGTTTTTTCCCATTCTTTTACCTTTAGTATGTTGGTGTCTTTTTCTATGAGATGTGTCTCTTGGAGGAAGCATAATGTTGGGTATTTCTTTTTAATGCAATCTGTCAGTCTATGTCTTTTGATTGATGAATTCAGACCATTAACATTCAGGGTTATTATTGAGCTATGATTTGTATTCCCAGTCCTTTTGGCAAATTTTTGGTTTTTACCTTAACTTAGTATCTCCTTTCTTTGGCTATTCCTTTAGGATAGTTCCTCCCTATGCTGGTTTACATTGTTGTTTTTCATTTCTTCCTCATGGAATATTTCGCTGCTAATGTTTTGTAGTGCTGGATTTCTATTTGTAAATTATTTTAGCTTTTGTTTATCATGGAATTGTTTTAATTCATATTCAAATCTGAAGGTAAGTTTTGCTGGGTATAAATTTCTTGGTTGCATCCATTTTCTTTCAGAGCTTGAAATATATTTTTCCAGGCCCTTCTTGCTTTTAGGGTCCGTGTTGAGAGGTCTGCTGATAACTGTATTTTTCCCCCCTGAATGTAATCTGATTTTTTTCTCTCTTGCAACCTTTAAAATTCTATCTCTATTTTGTATATTAGGTACTTTCATTATAATGTGCCTTGTTGCTGATCTGTTGTACTTTTGTACATTTGGTATACTATAAGACTCATGTATTTGATTTTCCATTTCATTCTTCAGATGTGGAGATTTCCTGAATATATTTCATTGAATAGATTATTCTTTCCTTTGGTTTGTATTTCTGTGCCTTCCCCAATCCCCATAACTCTCAAATTTGGTCTTTTCATGATATTCCATAATTCTTGTAGGCTTTGTTCATATATTCTTACCATCTTCTCTGTTTGGTCAACTTTGATTTCAAGATTAAATATTTTGTCTTCAATGTCTGAGGTTCTGTCTTCCAGGTGATCTAGCCTGTTGGTTATGCTATCTATTGAGTACTTAATTTGGTTTATTATTTCCTTCATTTCAAGGAGTTCTGTTTGGTTTTTTGTCAGAACCTCTATCTCTTTATTGAAATGATCTTTAGCTTCCTGTAACTGTTCTTTTAACTGTTGATTGGTGCTATCATTCATTGCCTTCATTTGCTCTCTCATCACATCATTTGCTTCTCTGATGATTTTAATTATGTACATTCTGAACTCCCTTTCTGACATTTCTTCTGCCATGCTATCATTGGATTCTGTTGATGTAGCATCTAGCTTTGTTTGAGATGCTTCCTTCCCCTGTTTTCTCATGTTGTTCATGTATCTTCTCCTTTGTCAATGAGAATCTGAGATATTGCAGCTTCCCCCCCTATAGACTTGTGTGTCCCTGCAGGCTTCCAATATCTCACCAACTATTCTTCAGTAACCCTAGACCATAGGCTGAGGCCAGGATAGGGTATGTCTTGGCCTCTCGATTGGGCCTCCTGGTGGCTGCTCCCATGTGGAAGTCCCATGGGAGTGCTCAGGGCTGATGTATCAGGTGCAGAAGTCTCAGGAGTCTCGCTGGGCTGAGCCTGATGTCTGTCTCTGTGCCAACCTCCCAGACCTCTATTTTATCTAACTATTAAGGTTTTTACATTCCTTGTTCAGAATTCTTGTTTGTTCAGCTCTGTTTAAACAATAACTATTATTTTAGAGTACTATGCTACATTCCAGATTCTAAATTTTTCTTCAAAAGCTAAAATTGATAAATAGAAAAAAAAAAGTAATTGTGGTGCTGTTAACTTCTTTCTTTGCATTCTAAAATTATTCATGTAGTCTTTTAAATATGAGGTTTAGGAGAAGAATTTACAAAGCTGGTTTTCTCTGTAACAATGGTCTATTATAAAAATAACAATTTGTAGTTAATAAATCATTTATGTGTTTTAATATTTTATAATTAGATTAAATAATCTGCCACAAGTTAAAAAATGTGTGTTATTCTCTACACTGAGAGTTAAACTTAAATGTATTTCTAAAATGCAATAAGGATAGCTTGGTGTATATGAAGGATGATAATAAGGAATGTAAAAATATTTTGCCATTTTTGCACAAAAGAGGATTAAAAGTTCTCTTGACTTGTTTAATTCATATTTCAGATGTAATGTTAAATTATGTTAACTAATTCATTTGAACCCAAAAATGATATATAATAACTTCATAAAGTAACATTTAAGAAAGATTAAAGGTTAATTTCAGAAATAATGCACCTTATCTAAGATTTGTTAAAAAGTCACACCTCATTTGAGTTAAGACTCTGCCCCTCACCTTATACCATGTTAAGATAACCACTAAAATTTATTTAAAGTTCAGTTCAAAAGATATATTACTGTAATAAAAATTACTGTAATTTTAAAATAAATAGGAAACATATGTAGCTAGATAAAGGTTTGGAATTATAAAAAAACATGTTTATTGACTCATAGCTATTGTACCAACTAAATATGGTTTTACTCCTGTTAAATTTCATTTTGTATTTTCCTTGTAAACTTTATAACTGCTGTCTATTAGTTCCTTACAGAAATACAAAAGTCCTTTCCATTTTATGTTTTGCCAGCCTAATTACAGGCACTTGATTCATCCACAAAATTTACAAATTAAAACTGATTTTTACATATTCTCAATGAGTTTCATAAGTTATTGGGGATACTGTAGAGCAATAGTTACAGAAACTGCATGATACTGGCACCAAATGGACAGGTATACCAATGGTACACAATAGAAGACACAGAGACAAACCCACATAAGTACAGTTATCTCATACTAGACAAAGGTGCCAAAAACATACAATGGATAAAAGACAGCCTCTTCAACAAATGATGCTGGAAAAACTGGAAATCCATATGCAATCAAATGAAATTAAATCTCTATCTCTCACCCTGTACAAAACTCAACCCAAAATGGATCAAGGATCTAGGAATTCGACCTGAGACTCTTCATCAAATAGAAGAAATAGTAGGCCTGAATCTTCTTCATATTGGCTTACGACCAGACTTTCTCAACATGACCACCAGAATGCAAGAAATAAAAGGAAGAATCAATAAATGGAATGGATTAAAACTAAAAAGCTTTTCCTCAGCAAAAGAAACAATCAATAATGTGAAAATAGAGTCAACAGAGTGGGGAAAAAACTTTTCCACACACACTTGAGACAAAGCATAGCTCTCCAAAATTTATAAAGAACTTACAAAACTTTACACCAAAAATGCAAAGAATCCAATCAATAAATGGGCTAAAGAACTGTGCAAACACATCACAGAAGAAGATATACAGGTGATCAACAAATATATGAAAAAGTGCTCATCATCTCTAGTAATTAGAGAAATGCAAATTAAAACAACCCTAAGATTTCATCTAACTCCAATTAGAATGGCTATTATCAGGAATACAAGCAATGATAAGTGTTGGCATGGATGTGGAGGAAAGGCTCACTCGAACATTGCTGGTGGAGTTACAAATTGGTGCAACCACTCTGGAAAGCAGTATGGAGATTCCTTAAAAAACTTGGAATGGAACCACCATTTGACCCAGCTATCCCACTTCTCAATTTATACCCAAAGGACTTAAACTCAGCAAAGTATAGGGATGCAGCAACATAGCTGCAGTTCATAGCTGCTCAATTCACAAGAGCTAGATTGTGAAACCAAACTAGATGCCCTTCAATTGAAGAATGGATAAAGAAACTCTGGTATATATACACAATGGAATATTACTCAGTCATAAAGAAGAATAAAACACCACTCTCTTATTGATCTTTATGATTAGCATTGTTTTATTTCACTTTAGTTTGTCTCTTTTCACTTGTTTTTTTTATTTCATTATAAATTTTTAATTAAACTAAATTTTAAATTTAGTTTAATTAAATTTTTTTCAATTTTTTTTCAATTTCAATATAATTTTTTTAATTAAACTAAAATATTTCAGGAGAAAGAGGCACAGGTCAGTTGACATTCTGCACCTGATTTTTCTCATACGCTTCATATGACAAATAGGCAAAACATCTGCCTCTGTCCTGCTCATGTACACAATTCTTCCTTATCATTGTTCCCAAGACCTTCCAGCCTCATCCCTCTGCAGGGCACTGGTATTCCAAGGGGTGTAATGAAAAATGGGAGGTGGTTTGGGTTGTACAGGAGAATGTGCATAGGGTGCATATGAATTCCACACCATTTGCATAAGAAATTAGCACCTGCCGATGTGGAGTCCACAGGGTTCTGGGTACTGAGCAAAGACTAAAAATTCTAACACAGGCACAAATTTCCAAGTCATCTTGTCCTACTGAGAAAGGAAACCACCTCTTATACACTGATTGCCTAATATTGGACTTTATTAGTTTGCCAGGAAGCTCAGATTACAGGTTTTTAAAGAATACCAAAACTGGGAATCACAAACAATAAGTGCTTTGTCCACAATCACATGAGAAAGACTTCTATGGTGGGGGGCACAGTGGCAGAATCTGTATAATTATCCCTATGGCAAATTCCACAGTCACTCCCTAAAGCTATTTTGGATACCCTAAATTAAAACCTGATGTTATTGCTGAGTGGAATATTTTGTCATCTATGAATCATTGCCTATTATTATCATCAGAAAATCTCTTAAAATAGGCAATTCCTTTGACAGACTGAACCCTGCCAATCCAAAGGGGGAAGAGAACTGCAGAAGTGCATAGGGGAAAGTTTATGGTATAACTTTTAAAGAAATCATTTTCATTAATAAATCAATAATCTTCTGCAGAAAATATATACATGCTTAAAAATAGCTTGTCAAAAATGCAGTTAGATAGTTTGTGCTCTCTCTTTAACAGCCATGATTTCTTCATTTGCAATCCATCTTGTATGTCTAAAGCTTTTCCTTAGTCATTGGTGGTGTACTAGGACGACTAGCTTCAGGGGTATGGATATACTCTACCATTAAGGTCAGGTTGTCCACCACGGCCAGATGGTGGCTGGTGTTACATCTACTTTTAGAAATATGCCTATTTGTCAAAGAGATAACACAAAGATGATGAAATTCACAGTCTGGGAAAAAAAGGTACTGATGTTAGTAACCAAGAAAAAGCATCCACAACCAGCAGCCCAGAAACAGATGAAGAGTCTGAGAAAATGAAGAGATCTAGTGAATATCCACAGTCTCCCACATTTTGATCTTTTTAACCCATAATAAGACTTTTGATTTGGTTGAATGGTAAAGACAAATGTTTCCATTATTTTTACTGTATTCAGCAATTCATAGTAATACATGGATAATGTACTCTGCTTTACTATGTTCAACTTTTTACAGTACTACATAGATAAGTTCTGGATTTCATTTTATAAAGTACTTTCAAAAATTAAAAAAATGCAGTTAGATAGACACATGCAAGCATATTTATTAACAAGTATAATAGTAAATTCTACCAAGATACCAAATGCTTTTACAGATGTAAAAGGTACTTAGATTTGAGGTGTGTTGATTTTATTTTAGTTTTCTGCCTAACTTTTCTAGGTGACTTTTGAAAATCACTTCAAATTTTAAGATAACTGCCTACTGTTCTGTGCTCTGCCTATCCTAGCTGGCCATTTGACCTGTGTAGGCTCATGTCTTGGATAGCACTGCCATCTGCCACCAGAGCTTGTCACTGCACTCTGTCTTCCCAGCGAGCCACCAGGCACTTGGAAGCAATATAAGATTTTTTTTATTTTTTTAAATTTGTTCTTTTTAGTTATCCATGACAGTAGGGTATTTTGACACATCATATATACATGAAGTATAGCTCCCCATTCTTGTGGTTGCACATGTGGAGTCACAAGGGTCACCTGTTCATATATGAGCTGAGCTCACCCAGAACCATGTTCCTGCATCCCATCATGTAAGAACTCATTATGGTGCTTCTTCTGATTTGCCTTCTTCTGCTTCCTGTCAATCAGTGGTTGGGGGGTGCAATACTGCAGTGAGCATGATATGCATACCTTCAGAGAAAGCACTCATGTGGGTCTGATCTGATGGTTGAATGCTGGGGCTGACAAGAAGAAAGAAACAGGGTGAAGAGGATCTTCTCTGAGCTTAACTATCCTCTCAGTGACCCTGAGAGCCTGGCTACCTCTGAGAAGCTCCCTCAGCAGGTGGAGGCAGCAGGAGAAGCAGCTGGGTCAATTATGTATCACTGTGGGAGGGTAATTTCAAATTTGTTAACAGTAATAAGTGTTAATATCACAGGCTCCAGGCTGCTGATGGTGAGAGAACAATCTTTCCAAATCCACTGCCACTGAACCTTGAGGGGACCTCAGATTGCAAAAGGTTTGCAGCATAGTTCAGGACCTTAGGAGTTTGACCTGGTTTCTGCTAGTACCACTGTAAATTACTGCTAATGTCCTGACTGGCCCAGCAAGTGATGGTGACTCTTTCTCCTTTAGATTTAGACAGGGAGGATGGAGACTGGGTCATCATGATGTCACTTCTGGCATCTGAAATTGGACAAATGAAAAGAAATATGCACACAATTAATCATTTTGTAAGAGAATTTCCCTGAAGACCAGGCAGCTGATCATATCAATCTGAGCAAATCACCAGTGTTGTCCCTCCTTACCTGGGAGGCAGAGCAGCAGGAGCCCCCGGAGCTGAGCAGGGGCCCTCATGTCCATGCTGTGTCTTGAGTGGGACTGACTCCTGCACAGGGCGTGAGCAGCCTTTTAAGAAGTCCTCAGGGCAGTGAACTGTGCTCTGCGCCATGCAAATCAGCAGGGCTGGGCAGGCTGGGCACAACAGCAGGGTTGGCTCCTCTCAGTCACTCAGCCCTGGCCAAGTGTCCGCAGGGTCCCAGCTTAAGGCAACATATACTTGCCTGGAGGGAATTTCCTCAGTGGATACAGAAGAGAATCATCCCTCTTTCCTGTGAGTACACAGTGACCTCTTGCTCTCATCATGCTTCAGGACACACTTCTGCTCACTTCTCCAATCAACACAAGGTTGTTAGCTCGATCTCAAGCCACAACCTGCTACAGATTTTACTGAATTCTTGCTTTGGGTACCTGTGCACAGTATTTATTCCAGAGAGGCTTCCTCTAGGTCTGACTCCTGGAAGACCTTGGCATGATAAAATACCAGTATCATCAGGCAGAAATACAAACAGGTGTAAGAGTAAGAAACAGAACAGGAGGAAAGAAATAAAGTGCAGTGTTGGTGATTGTAAGAAGGGAAGGATGTTGACCATGTGCCCATGCTGTCCTGCCATCCCAGCTGAGCTCTCAGCCTCCTCCACTCTGAAGTCTCTGTCCCATCCTCTGACCAAGGATGCCCCTTGGTCAAGGATGTCAGCTCCCTCTCTCTGTGTGCTGCTTTACAAATCAGGACACATGTTCCCTGAGATTCTCCAATTGTTGCTGTAGCCCTCCCCCAACTTCACCTAAGCTTTTCTTCAGAAACTAAAGGTCTCCCAGCACCACCTACTCATCTGCCCTGAGTCTACCCTGGTTCCTAAACCTCTCTATTATCCTGTCACCAAATCTCATTCAGTTCCTAGGAGATCATGGTTCCCAGAGGCTCGTGCAGTTCTGGGAGCTCATGCTGGGTGAGGAGAAAGACATGTAGGAGGACTGGGTTGGAACACCCTCTGCTGCACCAAGGCAAGGCACTCGGATGGTAGAGGGCACACTGCAGCAGGGCAAGGAGGGCAGCCTCACATGTGGGTGGTGAACTGGGTGTCTGGTGTGCAGGTCAAATGTAGGATAGGATGAGGAGGGTACACAAGTGTGCAGGTGGGAGACATCAGGCATCATCAGAAGGGCTTCTGATATAGTTTAATATGAAGTGTCCCCCAGAAACTGATGGGTGGAATACGTCAATTGGGGATCAGTCTATTTGATGGACTAATGATTTGAATGATCTTGGGAGGCAGAACCTAGGTGGAAGGAGGAGATCACTGGGATTGTGCCCTGGAGACTGTTTCATGCCCCTGAGCCCTTCCTCTTTAATTCCTGGATGCCATGAGCTGAGCAGCTTTCCTCCATCAAGCCCTTCCACCATGATGCTTCTGCCTTGGAACCAGCTCATCATGGATTGAAACCATGAGCCATAATGACTCTTTCCTCCACTAAGTTGTTTCTTCTCAGGTGCTTGTCACAGTGAGAATAAGCCAACTAACACAGCATCTGTATGGGTGTGTGAAGTTGGCTGTGTCCTGGCAAGGGATATCAGAGCAGGATTAGGGTACATTCATGAGTGGGGGTGAGGGTGTCTAATGGGAGGACAGATCAATAACAAGAGCAGGCTATTTTCAGTCAGACAGAGGTTGGTGAGGGACAAAAATTCATCACAGACAATCTGAGCCATGATTCTTACTGTAGGAGGATCTCAAACATGAAAAAGGACATCTCCAGAATAAATGGAATTTTATCTGGAATCAGAAATGTCATGATAAATTCAGAAATGGATATAGGGATAGATAGGAATGTGCATTCAGATAGTGATGATAGATATTGATGGTAGATAGAAAAATTTATTGAAAGATTGATTTACACATAGATAGATTCTGTTTAGCCCAGGCATAATAATAATACATGGTCCCAGTAAGCACTCACATGCCCAGATTGATTTGCCACTAAAGGAATCTTGTACAAAAAAACCCCTGACATTTAATCAGGAAGAAAAGAAGTGCTCCAAAAATAGACTGACTATGACAAAATTAAAGAAAACCCACCTGCATTGATTCTCCCACTGGCCAAATCTGGAAAATTTTCAAAATCAAAATTTATAATGATGACAACCCATTAAAACAAGATGATCCCTGAGTTCAACTTATACTGACACATTGCTGAGGAATGGAATATCCATTAAGGACCAAGGAACTTTTCACTAAATTCTTGTTAATGTTTTTGGAGATCTATTGTTGGAGATCAATCATACCCAGGACCTTGGGCATGCTAGAAAAGTTATCTGCCACTTAGCCACACAGCCAGTGCCATGCTAATTTCAAATGATCAAAAAGTAACTATACAGGACAGAAGTCTCCCAGGAATCAATGTGAACATCAACACTGATGAGAGAGATTGAAATCAGGCACCACCCAGTAGGAACCTGTTAAAAGAAGAGCACTATTCCTGGATATTCTGCTGGAAATGCCACAGGAAATCATACCATGAGGGGTAGACAAGCATCCTAATTCATGGACATTCTACAAAACAACTAGTATATACTCTCCAAAAGTGGTAGGATAAGAAAGTTCATGAAATCACAGAGGCACTGCTTCAAACTGAAGGAGACCAACAACCATGGCAGGTAAAGGCACCTCATGATTCAGGACTTGTTGGATTAATTATAAGAGACAAAATCAGGGCAATTTCCATAACCTGAAGTGAATCTTGATCACATAGAGTGATGCATTAGTGCTGAATTTTATTTTGCAGTTGGATTGTGGTTATGTAGGAAGAGGGACCCAGAGGGTGCCTATCAGGTCAGTTTGCTCTCAGATGACTTGGTGGCACAGAGTGCTGTATGCTGTTCTAGCAACAGTTCTGGATTGGGAAATTTCCACAAAAATTTGTAAAAATTCACAAGCATTTCTCAAGAGCTTGCTAAACCTATTCATAAGCATTTTACTGCCATTCTTACCACCATTCATGCCCAGGCTTCCTGCAGATGCACTGGGGCAACACCAGGCTTCCACAAGGGTATTCAGGATACTTCCATCACTATGCAAAAGCCATAGGTCCCTTTATTTCCCAGGGTACTAACTGACTGAACCTGGTTCTTAGCTTGGGAACCTCCACAATCTGCCCTCTTCCTGTCATTGATCTCATTTTCCACAGCTCCACAGTATGAAAGTTCTGACTGGTGACACTACAGCTGATTTTCTAATACATAAATTTATTTTAGAAAATCATTTTTTCACTCCAAACAAAGAGGATGATGCTGGAATTAAACCCTGGATCAGGATAAGCCCAAGAGGTTGGATCAGACAAGACATCAGTATTCTTCAAGGTCAGATGAAGTCCAAGAGTCCCTGGGAAACTGCCCTGGGTTGTGTCAGGCGAGAGAGGAGGAGTCATGGAAATAGACAAGGCAGCTCCATTCTCAGGGCAGCAAGTCCAGGGCCCCTGAGCTCAGCAGGTAGCACACAGCACAGGGAGCACCCCAGAGAGGAAGAGCTGGGCTGTGCACAGAGGCACCATGATATCTGAGATGGCAGTGGGGTCTCTTTCAGGTAACAGAGGCCCACTTTATGTTTGAATGCATGAACATGTAACATTTCCACTCTTTCTGCTACCCTGGCCACCCTGAGACTCCTCCCACTGGAGCACTGCCTTTCCTCAGGACAGATGGGGCAGTGCATGTCCAGCTCCACTAGTTCTCCTGTCCCAGTGGTGCCATTTGGCACTTGTGTTTCCTGTAAACATAGAGTCAAATACAGGCTCTTTTATATCCAGTTATCTGAATGATCTCAGCATGGAAGGCAACAGTCTTTTATTCTGTCATGTCCCTGCAGCTCTGCTGCCATATTCAAAAGCGAGGGGCATGCAGTTTTAGCAGAGCATCTTTACTCTGTTCACAACTGACTTGTAATGAAGAGCTCTGTCTGCTGTATCACCCTCCTCAATTTATTTTGATTCAGTTTTTCTGGACTAAAGAAGAGAAAGCATCATTTGTCTCTTTGGTCTTTGAGTTTGCAGGGACCCCTCCTTGAAAATGCTACTTGTTCTTTCTGTAATACATGACTCAGTTCTGGCTGCAGATGGAAGTGCTGACATGTGCCTCCTTTCAAAGCTCTCAGTAATGCTGGAAGCCCATTTCGTTCTGGAAATTTATTTCATTGAAGAACAAAGTGCACTATAGTGATTAGTGCACTGTAATCACTTTAGTGATTAGTATTTGAGAGGAACCTTCTCCTACCATGAGGGGGACTGTCAGTAGATGATCTTTACAAAAGATCACATGCAGAGAATCTGATTCCTGATGGAAAGCCAGGCAGAATCATCAGACATGGCAGGAGCTTCTCATCCTGAATCTAGGTTGCTGTTTATGGATCTTGAAACAATTAGAAAAAAAATCAATGGACCAGGTAAGAGAGGTTGAGGACTTGATCGAAGTTTGAGATGGAATGAAAAGATTTATAAGAGTGGTATTGTGTTCTGCAACTCAGATAATTTAGTGAAATTTATCATGTGATAAGAAGGAAGTAAGAGATTTCAGGTGGCTCTGGGTCTCTTCTTGGACAGACAAACTACCTGAGCCTCCCATAGAAGTGCAGAACATGGGGAAAAGGTCTGATCCTATTCACCTCAGTGGTGGAACTTGTGGGTGGTCCTGGGAATGGGAGCCTGTACAATCTCAGTATCCTCTCCCTTGTTATATGTTTTTCACCTGGGGACAGTTTGTTGAAAGGGTGACAGAAATCATGAATGTAATAAATAGAAAACAGAAGAGTGAATGATCCTCAAACAGGATCAGGTGCAGAAGGGAAAAGATAGAGAAAATAAGCAAAAATATTGTTCACACATGAGACTGGGAAGATACAGTGGGTCTGGGAGACTATGGACAAGAAGTCAACTGCACTCAGAGGAGCCTGGCCACAGAGAGCATCAGTGTGGGGCCAGCAAGATAGGGGAAATGAGCAAGATTGGTTTCTCCAACATCCAGTGCCATGGTTAAGGGTTGAAGAAGAAAGAAATGTTCAAGAGGCGAGGAAGTATTGATGGAAGCTGTATTGTCCTGCTTTCAATGTGTCTTATAAAATTTCATAAGTTGGAAACTTAATCCCTGTACAGAATAGGGACTTGATCAGGTTTCCTCAGCCAGGTGTCCAGAGCAATGACTAAGATGGATTATGTAAGGCAGAAGGCACAGGGCTTGCAAAGTCTCATGTAATCTATGATGTCATATTTAGCAACAGCACAAGCATAGTCTTATGCAACCCATAATGTCATACTTAGCTGACCACTGGCATTGTCGTAGTCCCAGATATAAACCTGTGTCTCCTATTTGATGCCTCCAGCATATGAAGAAGCAGCAAGAAGGTCCCCTGTGATGTGCTGCCTTTGGGAACTTGACAAACTCTAAACTTTTGTTTATTTCCAACCTCAGTGACCTTCAACTCATTTTCATTTCATTTACTTCTACTCATTCAGATAAGGCAGATGGAGAACAAGATCTCCAAATCCAGAAGTGCCACCATGTAAACATGCTTTCTTCACAGTGTTCAGATGGAGGCTGTACACTCAGGACGGGAGGACAGTCATGGAGGTTTATGTAAATTAAGATAAACCAAGGAAGGGTCCTACACTGCTCCCAACCAAACACCAAGGTTCCACACTGTGGGGAGGGTGTCAGATGACCTGGGCTGTGGGGAAAGGCAGCTCAGCCTTGTTTGCCTAAACAACATAGTCTCAGTCTCTCCTAGTCTGGAAGGGGGAGGTCTGAAACTAATGTCCCTGTGCAGTGGACCCAGCCCCCTCTCACCAATGAGC
>JAJEJO010049464.1:3629-24540 GCA_020662805.1 Glaucomys volans
GGGCCGACTCCACCCACCTGGGGAGGATGCACACACAGGTGCAGGGCTGACTCCACCCACCTGGGGAGGATGCACACACAGGTGCAGGGCCGACTCCACCCACCTGGGGAGGATGCACACACAGGTGCAGGGCCGACTCCACCCACCTGGGGAGGATGCACACACAGGTGCAGGGCCGACTCCACCCACCTGGGGAGGATGCACACACAGGTGCAGGGCTGACTCCACCCACCTGGGGCAGGTGCACACACAGGTGCAGGGCTGACTCCACCCACCTGGGATGGACGCACACATACCCTCCCTGCTCACAGCCCTTCTCAGCAGGCCCAGAGCCCTGCTCCATGCTGCACCCACAGTCTGACACAACAGTTCCTCTACCACCCCCAGGGATCAGCCCTGTGCTTCAGATTAAATACCCTGTTATTTCAAAGTCCCAACAATGCACCCTGATTCCCCTCCAGTCATCCCTGCAGCTGGACCTGTGTGTGTCACGATGGTTCTCAGAGTGATGGGTGGCTCAGTCCACACAGCCTTGGGGCCCTCGTGGTCCCCATGGCATGAGGGTGACTGTGATTAAACACTCTAGGCCGGGGTCCCCTCACTCAGCCAGCCCACCTTGCGGGACTATTCCCGCATCTGTCGGACCTTGATGCCACCTCAGCAATGTCCTAAGTCACCCTGCCCTCGGGAGCCCCTCCCACCTCCTGCAGGGCTCTGGGGACAGGAAACTGCCTCTGCTTGTCCCGAGGACTTTCCTCCCCAGCAGCTTCTGCACACAAATACTCTGATGGCTTGGAGGTGAGGTGTCCCCGGAAGCTCACGTGTGAGACAGTGCAGGAAGGTTCAGGGGAGAAGTGACTGGGTTGTGAGAGTCTGAACCCAATCAGTGAACCAACCCCTGGTGGGATTACTTGAAGTGGTGGGTGTGGCTGGAGGAGGTGGGAATTGGGGCCTGGCTACGGGTGTACATTTTGCATCTGGAGAGTGGAGACTCTCTCCCTCTGCTTCCTGCTCACTGTGATGTGAGCTGCTTCCCTCTGCCACACTCTTCCTCCATGATGCTCGGCCTCACCTTAAAACCCGAGGAATGGACTCGGCCTTCTATGGACTAAGACCTCTGAAATGTGAGCCCTCAAATAAACCTTTCCTCCTCTATGATTGTGCCGGTCAGATCATCCACTCACACCAGCAAAAAGCTGCCTAAATCACATCCCTCGCAGGAGCTGCCCAGGGGTCTCACACCCCCCTCTTCCTCTCTGCGGTTTCCAGTGAGGCTCCTCTGGAGTCACAGCCCTGACGATGCACATGTGCTCACCAGTTCACACGCACACACACGCAACGTGTCAGTCACACACACACTGACCGTGACCCTGGAGCGGGTGGAGGCAGAGAAGGACCGTCAGCAACCTTCACCCCTGCTTCCTGCATCGTACTCAGGTCCACCTCGGGTCCACTGTCTGCCTGTCCCTGAACCTCCCCAGAGAGAGGGTCATTTGGCTTTTGGGAAACACCTCCATCATGGGACACCTTCGCGATTACCCCTGGCTTCAGGGGTGTTGTCTTGCTCTGACCCCAGCATGTTATTATTTTGGCAGTAAAATGCTAGGAATGGACTTTTTCTTCGTATTATTGCCTTAAAGATCTTCGCAGCCACGGTGGACATCTTGGTTAAATGGGGGCGTCAGACCAAAGGAAATATGCAAAGGGAAGTCCCTGTTTTTCAAAGCATAGTTTCCACAACTCCAATCTATAGTGACAGCAGGCAGATGGTGGTCGCCCAGGGCAGGGTTGAGGTGGCGGCTGGGGGGAAAAGGCCCGGGGCCTGGGTGGGGGCTGCTGGCTGTCCCCTGGCACCGTGGTCACAGGCGTGCTCACGCTTGACCAACTCACTGAGCTGTCACCCTGGAATGGGTGCAGTTCACTGCACGACTTACACCTCAACAAAGTTCACCTTTAAACACAGCATTTCTTTTGCATTCTCTCCCTAAACGGTGTGAGTCACCTCAAAGAGGGGAGTGTTTTCCTAAGGATGGCATTTCCGGTAGGACGGTAGGACCCTCCAGGTCAGGACGGCCAGGAGGCCTGGTGCTGTGAGGCCCACCGCAGCCTGGAGAGGCCCAGAGCCAAGGCCCGGGCTCCGCTTCCTGTGCCTGCGTCCTCCTCCCTCAGCAGCAGAGCAGGTAGCAGGCAGGATGCAGCCGAGGGCTGCCAGTTTGGATCTGGAGGGTCCCTGGAGACCCAGGTCGGTCAGGTGGGTCCCCGTCCTGGGGTGCCACTGGGAGGTGGTGGGATCTTCGGGTGGGCCTGGCCCGAGGAAGTGAGCTCCCCCTGGAAGGGAGCATCGGACTCCAAGCTCTCCTGCCTTTCTCGGCACTTCCCAGAGCCATGAAGGGAGCCCCCTCCTCTGTGCTCCCACCACCATGTCCTCTGCTGCCACGAGTCCGAGGCAGCGTGGCCCAGCCACCGTGAGCCAAAGTAAACCTTCCTTCCTTCCAAGCCGCTGGTCTCAGGTGCTTTGTCATGAAGACCAGAGCCTCCTGCAGCAGACTCCCAAGAGGACATGGAGGTGGGGCAGCACGGGGACAGCAAGATCGTCCCATCCTGGCTTATCTCCTCACCCACCCACCGCAGATGGCACTTCAGGAAGATTTCTACGTGTCCAGGGACTTTCAGATCAGGAAATAAGTACACACAGTACGCTGGTGAACCCAGTGGAGAACCTAGCTGTGGTGGCCACTTCCCCTGGCCCCAGCTCAGGTCTGCTTCCAGCTCCAGCATCCCCAGGGAGGTAACGGTGCTGGACTTCCTGCTCCTCCCAGGGCATCTGGGGGAGGTCCTCGCTGGCCACAGCCGGCTTCCCCAGCACGAATCCCATATCTGCTGCCACTACACGGAGGTCACTGGGATCACCAGTGTGATGGTGTCCTCCTGAGAAGAGACACACTACGGACTGACCTCATGAGGACACAGGGAGGAGTGAGCTTGGCTGGGACTCTCCCAGGACTCGGCATCAGGAGGAGGTGGCACAAGGGGCTCCCAGGCTCACCATCACCCAGCTGGGTCTCAGCTGCAGCCCACCACCCACATCAGACGGCCCGCGCCCGCGCCCTTAACCTCACGACCTCAGTTAGCGGCCTGCCAATCCCCCCGAGAAGGTCTGTGAGGCCACCTCAGCATCAGAGCCTGGAGCCCCTCATGCTCGACCGAGCGAGCCAACAGCCGGGGTGAGTCTGGAACTGCTCTGCTGCTCTGCCGTTCCCATTGGTCTCCCTTCTGCGTCTCAAATTTAGATTTCCAGGCTCAGAGTCTCGTGGACGAAGTTTCCAGCCCAGCGAGCCGTCCATCCCTTGGCGCTCACCGCGTTGTCAGAACCCTCCTGAAGTTCTCGTCTCCCCACGGCCCTTCCTGACCTGGGTCTCAGGTCAGCAGGAAGCCCACCAGCTGTGCAATGGGACTGGCTGCCCGCACTGGGAGCACTGGCCCAGGACAGCCCAGGGAGACCGAGCCAGCCGGCCCTGCCTCCTCCTCCTCCTCCTACCGCCTTCCAAAATTCCCAATCACCTCCGGCAAAGGCAAGTCTGCTCAGAAAGTGTCGGCAGAACCTACTCACCTGTTTTACTAGGTCACTCGTCTGGAAAAGAGCAAGCCGAGGAGACAAAGAAAGGCTCCCCTGGAGGGCACTCCAGAGACCACTGCCATCCTCGGGGCCAGACACACGGGGCAGCCAGGGCAGAGGGGGCTCCAGAGGCCTCAGGAAACGCACTTCTACGTGACCTCTGATCAAAACCTTTACCGAGAGTCCAAACGAATTAAGAGCGTGATTCATGTTCTGTGTTCAGGAGGGACGGGGGCGAGGCAGGGGCTCCCGAGGTTTCCACAGGAGAGACCCACGTGCAGGTCACCGCTGCGTGTCCCCTGCAGCATGTGGCCATGTGACGAGAGCTGAGAATTGCCACATGCAGAAAGCCTCGGCTGAGGGAGGAGGTGGGTCTGCCGGCGCCGGGAGACCAGGCTGGAGTTCCGTGGTGTGCCCGCCGCGCAGCCGTCGGCGTGGCTGGGACGCGCCCCTTTGCTCCTGGCCCTCCCTGAAGGACACCACTCACGTCCCCGTGGCCATTTTCTCAGCATCAGCTGCAGACACTCGATCAGCATCGGAGGCTTAACTGCTTCAGTCTCAACGGTGACCAGAGTCACGCTTTCCTGGACTTCCTATGGAAACTCCGCCAGGAATAGCCATGCCTGAACTTCATCGTGGAAACACAAAGAAAATACCGCAAACTCTCCAGTCCGGGTCCAAGATTCCACCCGGGACCTGACTCACCGACCAGAACGGCTCTCTTCACTCCCTTCTGCTGGCGGGGTCGTTCCAGTCTCCCCTACGCCCAGCTTCCCCTGAGCCCCTGGCTCCACCTGGCCCTGAACAACCTGTCCCGGCCTGTTGGTGGCTGACCACTCCTGGGGAACCAAGGACCATGCAAGACCCCAAGCAGTTCGCTTTCCCCTGAAAGCACCCTATGGCCCTTTTCCCGTGACCCTCACCATGACCATCACAGACGGCCCAGGACAATTGTCACGTCCTTCACTTCATCCATTGGTGAGGGCCATTGTCGAGGGTCCTGCCTCCCATGACCTTCTCTGAGGACCACTCCCCATGACCTTCACCATGACCTCCCATGGCCATCACTAGGAGAGCCCACTGTGGACGTGAACTTGCACCCTGGGGTTCAGAGAGCATGCCCAGGGCAGCAGGACAGGTTAGGACTTCGGATATCACAGAGCCCAGAAAGAAAGCAGATGCGAGCCTCACAGAGTGGGCAGCAGATCCCGGGGTGACACCAGAACCAAAGGGAAGGACCCTGGCAGCTCTCCGACACTCTTCAAGTCCTCATGCAGGGACGTCCAGCCATGGACGAGTAGTCACCTCCCCGAGTGTCAGCCTGGGTTACAGCCAGGTGGTGCAGCTTTGTGGGGACATTCCTCAGCTTCCCAAGGGGCTCAGAATCTCAGCCCCTTTCCTGAAGAGAACAAGGCTCAAGGCACGATGGCCAGTTTGGGAAAAAAATAAAACGATACCCCGTATGAACTTGTGGGCCGTGCCTGGCCAGGAGCTCCGAGGGAACCGCTGCCAGCCATCCCGAGACCCAGCTTATTCCCTGAAATAAGTGACAGTAACCAGGACGCTTCTGTGACTCCGTCTCTTCTTAAGCACAGACTCGTTTCCAGCACCTGGACACTGCGGCCGCTGGCCTCAACCTCGAGTGTTAACCTGGGCTTGGGCCCAGCAGTCCTTCTGAGCGGCCTCCTGCCCCACTGCCCTCCACAGGCCTGGCCCTGTGTCCTACTCTTCCCACGCTGCCCCGCGGGTAGTGGCTGGGCATCTCCTCAGGACGCTCCCACGAGGCTCTGTTCTGCCCTCCGGGCGCCCCCTGGAGACCTTGCCTCCTGGGAGAGCCTCCCCCTGAGCAGCAGGGCGAGGGGGCGGCTGTGTACACGCTGCCACTCCCCCCTGGCTCCAGGGTGGTCCTGCAAAGACAGGGCGGAAATGCACTCTGGGGTCCCAGGTGACTCTCCGCATGTCAGCGGGGACGGGGCAGCAGCAGTGCCCACAGGACAGGCGGCCTCGCGGGCTCACCCTGACGTGTTCTGTGAGACGTGAGTGTGCGCGCGTGTGTGCCTGCCGCGTGCACAGACGTACCCGGATGTGCTCGTGAGTGCGTGCGTGGGCACTGAGGCCTGCCCACTGCCTCATGGTGTCCAGGCCGGTCCTGGTGTAAGAGGCGTCTGCCTGAGTTCACAGAGCCAGCGCCCTTCAGTGTGGACGCTTCCACACCAGAAGCCACCTTTTTGTGAATTTTTCTTTGCTTTGATGCAATATATAGACGCACAAATATTAAGGCTGCGAGCTTTAATATTTAACCGGCGGCCAGTCTGGGGAGGAGAGCCTCTCATCTCCACGAGGCCATGCAGCGGGGCTGCTTTAATAGACATCGTGCACCAGGAGGGGGGCGAGAGCCACGGGGCACAATATGTTCTGTGGGTCACGAGCGCACATCCTAAAGGAACTGCTGAACTAGAACAGCGTCTTCGTTATTAATCCGGAAATTGCGGTTTTAGAACTGATACTGTCGACTACCTAAGTCCCTATTTTCCCCCAGTGGAAATTTTTCCTCTGAAAAGCAAACAAACTCCCTTCTCTTCCGTCCAAAGTGGAGGGCAGCCCTGGTGGCCAGGCTGTAGTCTGCACGTCCGTCTGGGGTCAGGCCTGCTTTCTGAGACTTGCTCTTCAGCCGTCCCCATGGACAATGACCCTGCAGGTGGCCTGTCCTTGAGGACAGGGCAGTGGGGCTGGCTGTGCCTCCCAAAGTTGAGTCGTGGGGTCATGGGTGACAGGGACAGCGTGGGTGGCTACTGCTGCAGGGGCTCCTGGCACTGTGACCTTCCCTTACTTTGAGGGGCAGGGTCAGTCCTGAACCACATGCAGGCTGGGCCCCACCCCCAGGACAGGCAGCCACGCATGGCTCGCCCTGACCTATTTTGTAAGAGGTGAGTGTGCGCCTGGGGCTGTGGTCTTGGGATGCTGTCCCACCTCCCAAGTCCCCAGGACCCCGTGCTCAGGGAGGCCCACTGCTTTCTGAAGAGCACCCCGAGCCCCTGTCCCCAGCGGGTCCCCAGAGGCTGCTGTGGGGCAGAGGGCAGGGAAGGGTCCCTGCGGGAGCCACGGTGCCTCACCTGGGCTTGGGCACAAGGTTCCTGGTCCCGCCCGGCTCCCCTGTGGCTGGGAGGGACCAGGGCTGCGCGAGGCTCAGGGGCGCCAGGCGCGAGCGCACTCCCGAGCACACCCTGCACCGCCACGCGTCCCGGCCTCCACCCACCCACCCGGGTCCAGGACAGCCGCACGAGCCAGCACCCTGACCAGGGAAGCCTCCAGGCGAGCCAGGCTTAGGCCGCGACCAGAAAACATGGTGCCAAGCTCATGGAAATGGCCCAACAGGACGGCTGTCCTCCTAGGCGGGAACTGGGTGGCATGGCCTCCGTGGGGCGGCGCAGGGGGACCAGGCGGTGTGGCCTCTGCTGAGCGAAGCTGAAGGGAACCCGCCGGCCTGGAGGAGCCCAGCACCGGGCACCTGTGGGAGGTGGTGAAGAAACCGTCTCAGGTCACAAGAGGGCAGGCCTGGGAGAAGCGAGAGACCGGAGGGGACTTAAACCCATCCCCATGGAAAGCTCCCTGAGGGCAGGCGGGTGCAGGGCCTTGCTGGCCACCCTGGCCCTCTGGGTTTGTGGTGAGGGACCTGCAGTCAGCGTGCCGGACAGGGCGGTCACGGGCGGGAGTTCCCGCCAGCCCCAGGACAGCAACAACCACCGTCCTGGGCCCCTCAGGCTCCGTTCCAGGTGGGTCCCCAGCAGCAAGGCGATTTCCCAAGGCCATTTGGCTGGGAGGACCATGTTCCCCCACAGACCGCACATCTCCGTGCGGAACTGCCTGCTTGGCGGAGCCCTGCATCCCTGGAGGAAGGAGGTTCTTTCAACCTCCAGGCAGAGGCTGGAACTGCTCAGCTGCTGTCGGGGACATGGATCTTTAAACCCATGGGGTCAAGGCCACTCAGCGACAGAAGCTTGGCTTCCCCTGTGTCCACCCGTGGCTCTGTCAGTGGGTGCAGGGTCACCACCGTGCGAGCCGGGCCCTGCTCCCTGGGAGGGAGCACTGAGCTCCCCTGGGTCATGCACATCCCCTCCTGGGCTCCTGGAGCCTGAGGTTCTGTGCTCAGCTCAGAAGACCCGGGGTTTTCTCCCCTGATTTCTTCTGGAGACTTAGTGGGTTTTCTGTTACATTTACGCCTGCCATCCACTGGGAGTCAATTCCATACGGTATGAGGAATTGGCTGAAGTCCGCGTTTCCCGTCTGTGGATCTCCAGTTATTCTAGAAAGGATGGAAGATCCTCTTTTCTCCACTGAATTTCCTTCATGCCTTTAAAACAAAAAATCAGTGGACGTGTACTCAGGCTGTTTCTGGTCCCCTACTCCACCCGGCTCTTTCTGGGCTGTCTTAGTGTTGACACCCCCTGTCTGGGCTGCTGCACCTTCAGATCAGGTCCTGAAGCCAGGCAGTGCAAGGCCTCCAAATCTGTTGTTCCATTTCCAGATTATTCAGCTCCCCTACGCTCGTTGCCTTTTTCATGGATTTCAGAAGTAGATGGTCTATTTCTACCAAAGAGGGCCTGCTGGGGTTTTGATTGGCATTGCCCTGGAAGAATGGGTACCCTGAGGGCCCCGGTCTCCCTGCACCTTCCCATGCTGTCTCTCCATCTCCTTAGGTCTATTTTTAAAATGCTCTTCAAAGCTTTGTGATTCTTGACACCTAGATCTTGCACATGCTTCGTCAGATTTCTCTCTGAGCATTTCATGTTCTGTGATAGCTGGAGCCTGTTCACCACTTTACTTTCTGGTTCTTGACAGTGTGTGAACACACACTGACTTCCGCATCTTGACCTTGGGTCCTGCCACTTAGCTGAACTAACTCTCTAGTTCCAGTAGTTCTGGTGCAGCTCACGTGGGGTTTTCTACATAGACGGCGTCTCCTCTCCAGTCTGGTTTCCTTGCACAACTTCCTGCCTGGCTGGCACCTGCAGATCAGTGTCGGATGGAGCCCTGTACAGGGGTGTCCTTGCTGCTCTGGAGCCCCCAGGAAAGGCGCCCAGACAGTGGCCACATGGCGATGTCAGCTGGCCACGTCCTTCCCTGAGGGTCTGCTACATTCAGCAAGGAAGCCGCCTCAGCCTGGAGTTTTCTTTGTAAGAAGTTAGTTACATATTTTTCATAGATATAAGACTGCTCAGCTTCTCTATTTCTTCCTGAGTGAGCTTTGGTATTTTCTGTATTTCAAGAAAGATGTCCATTTTATTTAAGCTTGTAAATACACTGGCATGAAGTCTATTCAGAACATTCCCTAATAACTGAAATATTCAGAGAATCTGCAGGAAGCCCCTTCCGTCATCACCGGCACCGCCAATCTCCACTTTAACTCCTTTGTTTTTCTGACCAGTTTGACTTGAGCTTTATTAATTTCATTGATCTCGAGGAATTAGCTCTGAGCTTCATTGCTTTTCTCTAACATTTTCTGCTTTCCTAATCTATCAGTTTCTGTTCTCATGCCATTTCCTTTCTTCTCTTACCTTGAGTCTCATTTGCTCATTTGCTTATGTATTCTGTATTCTTACTAAAGTCTTCTTCTTATTCTGTTGATTACTGGGAGAGGAGTGTTGAAATCAATGTTAGCCTTTGGAAATTTGGATTTATTCTTGCAGTTTCTTCAGTTACCGCTTTATGTATTTGGACAACTGGTTTGTGTTCATAAACATTATGCTTTCTGATTAATTGATAATTTTGTCTTTATGAAATTCCCCACTTCATTCCTAGTCATAGCATCTGCTCTGAAACATACTTTGTCTCATATTAATGTAACCACTCTGCTATCTGTTGAAAATGTTACTTTAATATATCTTTTTATATCCTTTACCTTTAATTTATTTTGTCTTGGCTTTTTGTTTTTCAGTACTGGGTATTGAACACAGGGTGCTTACCTACTGAGCCAAATCTCCAGCCATTTTTTTAAAATTTTATTTGAGAGAGTCTCACTAAGTTGTTTAGGGACCTGCTAAGTTGCTAAGGCTGGTCTTGAACCTTCTGCCTCAGTGTCCCATGTCACTAGGATTACAGATGTGCACCACTACACCTGGCTGTCTTTGTATTTAAAGTGAATTTCCTCAATTTAGTAAATAATTGGGATCTTTTCACGCAATCTGAAAATCTCTGCCTTCCAGTCAGGGTTTTTGATCATTTACATTTAGTGTAATTATTGTGATGGTTGGTTTATGTCTACCACTTTGCCATTTGCTTTTGAATTTTTCCACTCATTCTTCACTTGCTTTGTCCTATTTCTCTGTCTGTCTTCGTTTGGTCAAGTGCATTTTAGGATTCATTTTATCTCCTTTTCTATCTCATCAGCAGTTATTCTATTTTCTGGTATTTTCATGGTTGCTTGAAGTTCACAGTGTGCACACTTAACCCACACAGTCCACCTTTGAATGGTTTACACGTGGGGTGTGGAAACGCTGCAGACATGTGCGTCTGTCTCTCCCTTCCTAACCTGTGTGATATATTTCACGTCCACATATATTGCAACCTCAGATTCCATTATTTCTATTTTTATAGAGCTTTTACAATTACCTTTCAGAAATTTGACTAATAGAAAAATCACTGTTTATCTTGTTAGCTGCCATTTCTGGGCTTTTCCTTGCTTTGTGTTGACCCAGTTTTCCATCTGGGTCAGTTTTCTTCCCCAAAGAAACTCCTTTAAGCCTCGTAACCACACAGCTCTGTTGATGACAGATTCGCCCTTGGGCAGGGGCATTGCTTCTGCTTTGTGACATTGCCTGGTGTCCCTTGCCCACTTCATCTTCCACTGGCTTTTCTTTGGGGGCCCTAAGGACTCTTCTGCACACCGTCAGAGGCCTGGGTCTTTCAGCTCTTCAGGCAGAGAGCATCATTTCTTGGTCCCTCAGGGGGGCGCGGTGCTGGGATTGGTTCTCTGGGCCAGCCCGGTCCTCCAGGGGCTGGGCCTCGCCCTCAGGGCCCCTGGGCTCCTCTTGCTCCAGAGGCACCTGCAGTAGGATCCAGGTTCCACCTCACAGGTTCCTTGACCACTCTGATATTCTCACTCTCACCTTCGGGTTCCTGGTGTGTGTGCACGGTCCCCTGATGTCCCTGTCACCTCTCCCTGCTCTGGAGCTCTGCTGTCATGGGTGCTTTCCAAACACTCTCATCATCTGTCACGTGATTGAAGAGTCTCCATTTCTCCTGCACGTTTGAAGGACGAGCCCGCTGGGTGAAGAAGCCTGGGCTGCCGGTCCTGTGCTTTCGGCATTTCCGTTTCCTTGCTGTGGACTCACTTCCATGTGGACTCACTCGTTTCTTGTGATAAGAAACGTGCTTTCACCTTTGCTCTCCTGGACTGGTTGGATCTTCCCACCCACAGCTGCAGTCAAGATTCCTCTCTGCTCTGTGTGCTGCCCCACCTGCGATTCCAGAGACTCAGGAGGCTGAGGCAAGAGGATCGCAAGTCAAGGCCAGACTCAGCAATTTAGCAAAACCCTATCTCACTAAAATTGAAAGGGCTGGGTGTGTAGGTCAGTGTAAAGCACCCTGGGTTCAGGCCCCACTACCAAAAATAAATCAATAAATTCACTTCATAATGGGCTTTATACAACTTGGTTATGATACACATTGTCGTAGATTTCTTTGTGTTTCTCGTCCATGGGGTTTGTTAACTTTTGGATCTGTGAGTTTATGATTTTCACAAATTTGGAAATTCTCCGATTACTGATATTCCAATCCCCCCACCATTGCCGCCACTTCCTGCTCCATCCACACCTGCTGTTGATCAGATGCCAGACCTCCTCTCTTCTAGCTCTTTTTGTACTGGATGATTTTATTCCTCTAAATATCCTTGACCAGACTCTGGGACATGGTAGGTCATTTGGTGGCTTGTTTGATCCTTGCTTCTAACTTTGCTAGAGTTAGAGTCACACTGGGACCAGAGAGGCACGAGTCTGTGGCTAGGCCCGCCTTGCTGAAGCACCACCTTCGATTGCTCTCAGGACGCAGCTCTGTACTCTGGCTGACTGCAGGGGCAAGGCTCCCACCTGCGTGACCTGCTGTCCCTCCGTGTTGTCCCATGACCAGTTATCCTCACATGCACCTGCTGGTCAGTGCTCCAGTGGACCCTCAAGGGGCCCTGGGCAGCTCTCTGCTCCCCAGGCTCTGCCCTGAGATCCCGGCTGCCCTCCTTATGGACTCCCGGCTCCTCCCTGGGCCGCCTGCCAGGCCCCTCAGGGTCTCCACTCTGTCAGTCATCTGGCCAGCACAGAGCACCGCCCACTGGGGAGACCCACCCCTGAGAATTGCTCCCTCACAGATCTGGGGCTGGAAGCCTGAAACCACAGTGGGCAGCGTCCCCCAGAGGCTGGGCTGGCTCACAGGCGCAGCGTTCTCCCCGTCTTCCTGAGGCCAGCCCTCATCACATCCGTCCTGATGCCCTCTTAAAAGACACCGTCACATTGCTTTGGGGGTCACACTGAACCCCCTTTAAAGACCTCTGCCTCCAAGTGTGGTCGTGCCCTGTGGCACTGAGGGTTCAGCACCCAGTGTGGGCACGGGACCCAACCCGAAGACTCTCCCACGGTGCAGCCAGGCCTCTGTCAGAGGGGCTCCCACCGGGCTGGGGGCTGGTTCCTCCCCCCCGCCGGGCATCGCTGTCCTCCTCAGCCTGGCATCGGGCAGCAAGCACCTCCCTGGGGCTCCAGTGCTCAGGGGAGGGTGGCCCTGTGCCCCTGGTCTGCTGAGGACCAGAGTGCGTAGCAGGAGTTGGAACCCTGTGCACCTGTGCCCAGTGGCCTTCCTGACGCACTCAGACCCATTTCTTTTTTTTTTTTTTGGAACCAGGGATTGAACTCAGGGACACCCGGCCACTGAGCCACCTCCCCAGCCCTATTTTGTATTTTATTTAGAGACAGGGTCTCACTGAGTTGCTTAGGGCCTCGCTAAGTTGCTGAGGCTGGCTTTGAACTCACAATCCTCCTCCTCAGCCTCCCAAGTGCTGGGATTACAGGCGTGCGCCACCGCGCCGGGTCAGACCCATTTCTAAGCCCCGTTTCTCCACCTGGCAATTACTTCGGTAGGCACGCAGTAACTATTTTCTTGGTGTGTCCTCTAGTTTTTAAACAAGTAGCAATTTTTAAAGAACACACTACACTTTTAAAGGCCACACAATTTTAGTAAAGATTTTGTGTATGAACTAAAGTTTGCACGTCCCGGACAAAACACTGCGCCTCTTAAATCACACCCTGTTTGCTTTCATTTTTAAACACCAATCGCAGCTCCAGATCATCCCCAGGAGGGCTCGGTGCTGTTCTGAACTCTCAGGTGACGGGATTCAACCCGTGGAAGCGACGATGTGCGAGGGGCCTTCAGTCAAGTTGCGAGTCGTGAAGCTGCTGCTTCCTTAGCATGTCCACACCTGCTGCCCAAAGCACAGAAAGGGGGTTTTCTCTCCTCTAAATGCCTCTTATGAGGGACCCACCCCAGTGGGAGCTCAGGAACATGGGGAATGCTGTGGGACAGCTGAGGGGGACGGGGCAGCCTGGCCAGGCAACAGGGAGGGAGAACCAGAGGCCGTCCACCTGGCAAGGCCACGGGGCCACCCACTGGGAAAGAGGAGGGACTGGCCATGTGCCTGCTGCCTCCCTGCGACCCCCACCCCGGGACGGCCAGGTGCACAGAGGCTGCGGGACCCCTCGGTGTGGGGACAGGAGGAGACGGCCGCCCCATGGCCCGGGGTCTGCAGAGCACCTGGGCTCACACCTGAAGCCAAGGCACAGAAAGAACCGGTGCCCACCTGTCCAGTTGGAAGGAGAGCACCCAGGGGGCCCATCCTGCCCATGAGTGGACACGGGTTCCCTCGTGAAGCTGACCACAGCTCAGTGGGGTCTGCGAGGGCCGTGACCACAGGGTGCCACCGGAACGCCTGGAAGCATCTTGAGAAGGAGAATCCCACGGGGCAACTGGCTGGGAGGCCGCAGGCTGGCAGGGCCCTGGGCCAGGCAGGGGTGAGGCCCACTGCCCGAGTACGGCCTCGGTCAGTGGGAAGGGATGGGCAGAGGCAAGGGCACAGGGCCTGCTGGGGTCGAAGGCAAGGGACCCGGAGATGGGGAGGACCCCAGGGCTTTCCATGGGATGGAAATGGCACCCAGGCAGGACTCGGAGGAGTCACAGGAGAGGCAGGGAGACTGACACTGAAGAGGAGGTTCCTGCTTGTCGGCTCTTCTCCATGGGGTGGATGAGACCCGGAGGAACGGTGTTAGAAAGGTCAGTCTCAACCATAGACGGTGTTCAGTGGTCAGAGAGGGTCCCCTCCTCACAGAGGACAGGTGCCACGCTCAGGGTGACGTCCGCGGTTCCCAGGGCGGCTGCAGAGGCTCCGGGCATGGCCTGCTCCTCCCAGATCTCCACCCCCTCAGCATGGGGTCCAGCGACCCCGGGAAGGAAGCCACCACCCTGGCTCCTCACCAAGCGCAGCAGCACCTTCCAGCTCCAGGCAGAAACTTCCAGATGAGCCCTTGGAGGAAGAGAACTGGAGAAAACACCAAGGGACCTGCTAGGAGGTGGTCCACGGGGCAGCATTCACATGAGTGAGGCTGACAGGCCTCCCCTTCCCCTCCTCGCCTTCTGAATTGAGAGATTTCTAAATCCATTTCACTGTAATAAAAACACAATTCCCTTTGTTTTTCTACAATAGTTCTACAATATTAACTCTCTACCATAGTCTGAAATACCAGAACTGAAGTTCAATACCTTATGGCATCTTAAATGCTAAGTAGAAATTCCACTATTTCAATTTTTATTAGAATATAGAAAACACACTTTCTTTAAGAGACCAAGGGAAATCGCATTAAGAAATGCACCAAATGACCCTTGCCTTGGCGAGTTCAGTGGACTCACATGGGAGCTGAGGACCTAGCAGTCTAAACACGTCTGAGGCTGGTTGTGGGTGAGCTCCGCCTGGGCAGCACCAAAGCCCATCTGCTCCAGACCTCTGGTCTCCATGGAGCGCCCGGTGGTCTTAGTGCTGATATCAAGCTTCCCCACAGGTCTTGGGCTCCGTGCTGTCCAGTGCCCAATGGCAAAGCGCCTGCCACCAGCCAGGGCCCCTCCTCAGCAAGGCTGCGGCCAAGGCTGGCTTTGCGTTCGCGATCCTTGTTGCAGAAACTGAAAACCAAAACCAGCACCAAGAGACACAGGGCTCGAGCAGCAAGACTAGGGAAGAGAGGGAGGAGCCATCGCGTCACGGAGCAAGGAGCCACCCGGGGCGCGGCTCAGGCGCCTGCCCGCCACACTGCTGGCCTGGCAGCATCCCTCTCTGGGGTCTGCCCACCCCGTCTACTGCAGAGACCTGGCCACACGGCCTGTGAGCACGTGGCAGTGATGCCCCAGAACCAGCGGGGGCTCCTGAGCCTGTCACAGGGGGTGCCTGTTCCCCATGCAGCTCCCAGGGCCTCCCCAGAGAGGACCGGGCGGCAAGGCGGATGGTGCTCAGCCGGAAGGAAGTTCGTGGAGATTAGGGAAACGTTTCTTGAAAGGCCCACTTCTCTGTTCAGGTCTCCCCTCTAGCAATCAAAGCGTCGTGGGACGAAGGCACACGGTTCCCTTCTCTACACCCCCAGCCACTGAGACACTGCCGATGGGAATGGACACCTTAGGAATGAGGGAGGATGAAGGCGGCGATGTCGGTCTTCTGAAGTGTCCGCTGCCCTGATGCTGGTGAGCCTACTGATTCGTAGGACAAATCAGAATAAGCCCGTCCCTTCTCCTCAACCAAACAGCCGATGCGGTGAGAGGGGTTTAGCCCCTGGACCACGCCCGCACACCAGGGGCCCGTTCTGCAGCGGGTGTCGGAATGCAGACGGCCAGGCCCGCGGTTAGGGGCCCTGGTCTGCAGTCCTGCTCGCTGGTCTGATTCTCAGCGATGGTTTAAACTTTCTGGGTAGGAGTGAACACTCCTGAGCTTTTGCCAAACTGAGGGCAGCATCACCTCCCACCATGGAGAAAGCGATGGAGGAAGGGTCAGGTCCCCGCAGCACACGCACAGCCGCCTCGAACACGCCCCCACTGCCGGTCGAGTGGGAGCTGGTCTTCCTCCTGCTGTGCTCTTCACGAGGCGACCATGGTGTCCTCGCAGCGTTAGTGACCACCTTTGGTGCTCCCTGCGTGCGTCAGGTTTTAGCTTCTTTCTGATTATTCACTTAAAAATAGCATCTCAGCTGAGAGCTTCGTACTCGCGGTCGGCTACTGTAAGTCCTTTCCTTCTCTGTTGGGATGAAATTCACTGTTTTATCCATTTTGAAGCACGATTCGGGGGCTTTTACTGCGCCTGCGATGTCCCACAGTCAACCCCATTAATTCCAGAGCACTGACTCACCTTGGAAGGAGTCCTGTGGACGGTGGAGTCGCTCCTCATTTCCACGTGCCCCAGCCCTGGCAGCCAGCCTTCTGCGCTCTGCCTGTGTGGATCTGCCTTCCCTGGGCATGTCCCTCGGTGGGACCCTGTGCTGCGTGGTCTCCTATGGCCAGCTCCTTCCTCTCAGCACACTGTTTTCAGGCTCATCACGGTGTCACAAGTACGCGTACTCCATTCTTTTTCGTAGGTGAATGGTATTCCACTGCATGCACTCATCCCCGTTGATTCGCTCTTTCTTGGTGATGGACCTTGGGTGGTTTCCGTCTCGTCACTATTGCAAGTAGTGCATTGAATGTTCCTGCCAAGTTTCTGTTTGAACATCTGCCTTCAGCTCCTCTGGGTGCGGCCCCAGATGTGGGATCTCTGGATCACACGTGGTGACTGCTTAACCCTGGGAGAACCGTCCGCGGGCTGCACGGCTCCCCATGCCCAGCCCCGGGTGCGAGGGTGCCGGGCAGGGCGCGCCGTCCTCTGTTGTTGCCACTGTCCTTATCATTACTGAGGCCGCCCCGTGGTGCGTAGCAGGGTCTCCCTGGGCTCTGGCTCTGCATTCCCAAAAGGCTGGGGAGGGGGTGAATTCACGCTCGTCGGCCCTCTGCCTGTGTCCTTGGGAGAGACTCCCGCCAACTCCTCTGCCGCTTCCAGCCTGGCCTTTCCTCCTCTGGGGTTGGGGTCTGGGCCGCGCTCTGCACACTGAGCCGCACAGACCCAGGACTCCCCAGCGCCTGGGCCGGGCTGGTCCTGCTCTGCGGAGTGCTCTCAGCGCGCCTTCCCCCTGAAGCCCAAGCTGCAAACGGATCTGGGCTCGGCTGGTCCTTCATCGACGTGCCTGAGAAGCGTTCCCCTGGTCCAAGGTCGAGAGAGCACGCCTCCTGCGTCCTCCGGGGCACGTTTGGTCTTCGCTCTCTGGTTTGACCTCTGACGCCTTCAGATGGACCCCTCACACCAGGCGAGGTGGGGTCCTAATCAGCCCCATTCGTGGCGAGCCCGCCTGGCCCCGCTGGTGGGGAGGACAGTCCTGGCGTTCCCAGGTCGGCCGGCGTGGACGTAGCCGTCTGGACTCCAGGGCTGTTTCTTGCTCTGGGTGTCTTTCCCGTCAGCTCCATGCAGTTGTGTTACTGGGGACGAGTAAGGAAGTGGGGTTCTTGGTCAAGATTACTTTGGCTTGAAATTCCATCCAGATATTAAGATCAGCTTCTCCATCTCCGAGAAAAAAAGAATTAAGCCCTTTGGGATCTCGACAGGGATTGGCTGGGCACTTGGGGACCTTGCCCAGGGTTGGCAGCACCCCACGTTGGACAGCTTCCCGCTTGCCGATCTCTCCGACCGTGGTTCGTGGCTCTGTGCGGGCCCTGAGCCCCGGCCAGCTGGCCCTGGTGTCTGGTCCTTCCCGTCCTGTCCTGAGCCGGGCTGCTTCGTGGCTGCCTCTGCTGCTGGGTCCTCTGAGGGGCAGGAGGCAGCTGCCGTCTGTGCGCGGCCCTGACTGCGGGGACGGCTGGGCTCCAGCTCCTGCTCACTCACGTCCTTCCTTCTGGCGTGACCACACTGGGAGAAGCCCCTCCCATGCTGCCGAGTCTGAGGATGGCCCTCACCTGGGGCTGGTCCTCAGCGTTGCCAGGCGACGGGAGCTGCTGCTTGTCCGGCTGTGCTGAGGGGTGTCGGGGAGGGAGCTCCCTGCCTCTCGGTCTCGGGTGCGCAGCTGTCCATGCAGGGCGGGGAGTCCTCAGCTGGATCTAGACGTCCCGGTCTTCCAACAGCTGACTGACCAGACACCCCCTGGACAGCCCCACCCCCCGCCTCGCCACCCTGGGCACAATTCTCAGAACCTCCCAGAGGAAGGAAGCCGTCCAGGACCAGCAGCATGGGGATGTCTTCAGAAGGCTGTGCAGCTGCTCAGCGCACTGTGGGCTGTCCCCGTAAGCCAGCCGACGTCCAGCAAAGGCGTGGCGTGCGCCTGGCCCCCAGGCCCCAGGGCTCAGCCCTGCTGTCCCCAGCACTCAGTGCACCCCCAGCCCCAAGCCTGCAGCAGCATCGCGCCAACCAGGCCAGGGGTTGATGGCCTGGCACCTTCATCAAGGACACACAGAGCGGGTGGCACGCCTCCACAGCACGGCAGGGCCACCCACCTGAGGTCAGGGACTCTCCAGAGACGCTGCACACAGCTCTTGGCTACTCGCGTCTTCACTTGCCCACAGACGGTTCCGGCCCCGACCCTCCCCCAGCTCCCTGGGCTCCCGCCCGCGCTCAGTGTCCTCGGCTGCAGACCATGCCAGCTGCCTCAGGTCAGTGCCCAGGCTCCCCGGGGCCCAGAGGAAGGGCACGCTGCCCCTGCTCTTGGCCACTCAGCCCAGCAGCCAGGAGCGGTGCTGGGAGATGGGGTCCCACTGAGGAGCCACACGAAGGCGGCTCCTCAGGCACAGGCCACGGGGCAGCCATGCAGGACCGAGGGCTCCCTGGACGCGCTCCAGAGTCCAGGCACCACCCGGAGGACGGCCAGAGACCAAGGCGCAGGACGCCGAGGACTGAGAAGGTAAAGCCAGCCATCAGGACATCTCCAGGACAACACAGCTAGGCCAGGGGACGTCCCTGCCACACAGAGCCAGCACAGCGGGTGGGGCGTCAGTTAGCTGTGTGCCGCGTGGAGCCTGCGGCGGGCACGTGGCGGACCCGCCCCTTCCTGAGGGTCCCTGACCCCGAATCTGGGCTCAGCCCACTGTCTGTGAAGATGGCACCAACAGGAAGTGCCGGCCAGCCAGTCCGCCACCGCCTCCTTCCTGCACTGAGAAGCTGGAGGGGACCTGGTCTGGGGGCGGAAACACCCAGCTGCGTCCTGGGGTGGGTGGCGGAGTGGCTCCTGCCCCCACCCTGCCCAGCCCTGGAGCTCAAGCTTCCCGGACCCTCCCTGGAGCTCATGGGGGCCAGAGGCACAAACCAGCGGCCTGGGCATGCGGACGGGGGACCCAACTGTGGCTGCCGTTGCCCGGGACAGACGCTCCAGCAGGACGTCTCGGGCCGGTGTCCAGGGTGGCTGGCTCTGCTCCCCTCTCACCGGCCGCCGACCGTAAGCGGCTGGAGAGCAGGCGCGGCCTCACCGCTGCCCTCCGAGCTGTGCCCGCGGCCTGGGAGCCCCCAGAGCCCAGTTAATATTTAACGTGGAGGCGGCGCTCCCAGGCGGCCCTGGGGTCCATTAGCCGCTCTGCCTCCTGCTCCTGCGTGGATGTGTCAAGTCACATCCGTCTGCTCAGCGCGTCTCAGGGGCTGAGAAATCGGTCAGTCGTCAAGAGCCTCGCTGGTCCCCCCAGCTGGCCCGTGACCGCAGCCAGCGACGCAAACAGCCAGGCTCGGATGCCGTCGGCACCTGACGGGGCCGCTCCCCTCTGGGTTTCCTGTATGGCTGCTTCGTTAAAACAGGGGACACTGAGGGAAAGGTGGGGCTCGTGCCTGTGAGGAGGAGGGTAACAGCACACGCTTTCTTTGCTTTCAAACGGTGATCACAGAATATTTTAAATTTTCCTAAAAAACTTCACCTGGACTTTAAAGTTCATGAAGGGAGTGTTTTGGGAAAGGTGAGGTGGGGAGGAAAGCCAGGGCTGAACCCTGAGGACAGAGCTGGCCGGCCCTGCGAGACCGCAAAGGCCCGCTCTGCTTCCCCTCGCCGGGACGCTCAGGGTCCTGAGGAGGCCCGATGGGTGCGTGCAGCGCGGGCAGGCGGACAATGCTTTCCTCCTCTCGCTCCAGAATTCCCCAGACTCTGTGGCTGATTTCAACCTGACTTTGAAAATGGCAGGACCCAGGCGTCACGCCCCCGGCCAAGCTCAGCGAGGCCCGACCTCCCTGCCTCAGCAGACAGGCATGCAAGTCCCAGGACACAGCGCCTTCCTCGCCCCTCTGCGCTGCCTGGCTGTCCTGCTGGGCTGCTGGCCTGTGCCAGCGTCTCCTCCGCAATACCCCTTGTTGCCGTGTCCCACGTCGCAGGGTGACGAGCAGAGAGCAGCAGCACCGGGCACAAGAAGCTGTGCAGACGTGGCTCATAGCTGCTCCTGAAACCAGAGACCATGAGAAAACAGCTCGTGTCCAAGAGAGGAGGAGAGGGCCACGGGGTGGCCGCCATGCAGTCTGAGGGAGCCGCCTTCTGAATCAGATGGTCCCCACACACCTGGGGGTGCCGCTCTCCTGAGCCAAAGAGCAGGGCCCGGGGGCCGGGAAGAGCTGCGGCAGTGCAGAGCCCCTGCCTGGGGGAGCGACTGCAGGCTGGCTGGTCACAGGCGCCCTGTGCAACTGGCTTCCAGGGGAAGGAGGCAGTGGACGGGCACTGGGCAGCGCAAATGCAGAACCGTCCACACACTGGAGAAGCTTCCAGAGGAGGCTCACGGTGCTGACCAGTGTCAGTTTACCCCAGTCTTTCATTCCCGAGAGGCTGCAGGGGTGCTTCTGACAGTCCTGAGGAGGGGACGCTGTGCCCCCACCTACAGGCCCCGTGCCCAAGCACAGGACCCACACAGAGGGACGAGGGGCCCAGGAGGACAGGGAGCACGGCCCAGATGGCCCTGCCCAGCACTTGGTCCAGCCAGGCTGGTGGAGAAGCCAGCACTGGGCCCCAGGGTCCCAGGCTGTTGGAGATTCCGAGCTGCCCCACGGCCGTGTGGACGTATAGACACCTCGGTGTTTTGGTTGAACATAAGGATTTTAAACAAAACTGCCATTCTAAAAGGGGCCCACCGAGTGCTTCAAAGTGACCGGCACCACAGCCTTACTGCATCGTGGCTCAGATGCCCTTTGTGTCTGAGTCACACAATTTGTCTGAATTCTTCATCAAGTAGAAGATTCTCTGATTGTCTTGG